>JADBJO010000030.1:1353199-1355699 GCA_016801955.1 Conus betulinus | reverse complement strand
AAAAGTAGCAACATCTACAGGGAAAGAGAAACACACGGAAGTGGAGATGGGAAAAAGACAGACACAGACAGACGGACGGGCAGACGAGCAGAGAGGCAGACAAACAGAGACATACAGAGATGGAGACAGAGAGGACTTAGCCTCAAGGGGCGTGTAACACACAGAGAGAGGACTTAGCTGAAGGGGTGTGTAATACATTTCACATCTTCAAAATGTACACATTTAGGAGAGAGAGAGAGAGAGAGAGAGAGAGAGAGAGAGAGAGAGGCAGGCAGACAGAAACACACACACACACACACACACACACACACACACACACACACACACACACACACACACAACACACACACACAGAAGGTACAGACAGACAGGCAGGCAGAGAGAAATGAAATGATACAGGTTATTTACAATAAGGACGTAGCCCCAAATGAAAGAGTGTATGACATTCAACATCTTCAAAACAAATATTTAGATTTGTTACAGAGAAAGAGAGGAGGGGGGAAGGATTGTCGCCTAAATTCCCCTGGGCATCAGAATCCCGTTTCCTTTCAGAGAATTGCTTCTGAAGCACAGACCGCAGCCGTGGGGAACCACAGGGGATGGGAAAAGCTGATTATCCCGCGGAATAAATATATACGGATCAAACTAGATGTGCACGTACTTCAGATATAACAAAACTGAAAGCCGAAACAACGTAATCCCTACGCAATATACCACTCCCTGCACATGAAATAACTGCGTACCACTCTCCTGTACTGTTTTAAACGGTTTCCTATAGCTTAGGAAGCGTGGATCATTCCGATTGTCATATAATGTGTCTGTGCAAGGAGTCACTGGTGTTGTGTAATCGTACTTCCGCTGCTTTACTCGTTCTGAATAAATACGTTTAATATAGAAAGAGAGGGGGGGAGGTTTCTGTAGTTCTGTCAATTGAAATCTGGAGGATTGTTCAAGACCTTGACATGACTTTTTAAGGGTTGTAAAACTGGTGTTATCTGCCAGAAAGACTGCATTGCAGCTCAGGCTGTCACAAGCTATCTCGAAGTGAAACAGCTACACTTAGAGAGGCACTACAAAGAGTGAAAAAAAACTTCCACTAAGATCAAACAGTCTTTTGTTTCCTGAATCCGACTTATAATCAAGATCCACACCAAATCTTATCGGTTTGTGTATGGCAGTGCATCTATCAAGACTGGTTTATTTCCACACAGGTCCATGCATTATTTGTTAAAATGTATATGAAAAATGTGCAAAATTCTGAAACCGTTGTGTTACCTGGATTCTCAGAAATATGAACTGGGCTCGTCGTCGACCAAAGTTCCATCTTTCCACCTCGTTTCGTTGAAATCGGTTCCGTTGTTTTCACACGATGTTGCTAACAGACAAAAACAACAAATAAACAAACGAAAACAACCCCAAAGCAGCGATGCGGCTGAAAACATAACCTTCTTGGAAGTAAGGAACGCCGGTACAGCTTACAAAGAGAAACAAATGGCATTTGGATTCCATCCTGTTTACATCTCTTTCTTTCCAGGTGTACATTTTCCTACATCTCCTTTTTTTCTTTCTTTCTTTCTTTGTTGTTGTTGTTGTTGTTGTTGTGCTGGGATGGTGTGTGTGTGTGTGTGTGTGTGTGTGTGTGTGTGTGTGTGTGTGTGTGTGTGTGTGTGTGTGTGTGTGTGTGACACGCAGATTCTTCCATGCATCCATCGTGTTCAGTACAGCCGTGAGTTCGCCTGTGTTATAAGAAACTTACTTTCGGTTCTCAGAATACGGACTTTTACAGGTGACATTGAAAATAGCTCGTGCTTCAATTAAACATGCCTGGGATGTCTTGCTGTGCCATTCTTGGGTGCACGATTCAAAAGGCAACGAACAGACATCTTTCTTTTCATTATATACCAAAGATAGGACTGATGAATAGACGGACGCGGAAAATCTGTTGAGGTGTCATTTGTTAAAAAGCCCCAGTCATGCCAGACTCGATACGGTAACCCAAACATCAGTTTTACAAACCCTCGAAAAGTCATGTCAGGATCTCGAAAAATCCTCAGGATTTCCATAGACAGAACTGCAAGAACCTTTCTTTTTGGTTTTTATATCAAAGTTATTCCTTCAGAGCGAGTAAAGCGATGGAGTGTATGACTATACGATACCAGGTACTCCTTTCACAAATAAGTATTTGATAATCGGAATAGCCCACTCCATGCGCCCCGTGGTACATAATAATCAGAATGATTCATGCACACCAAATGACAAAAAAGCGTTTTAAACAGTAGATGAAAACAGTACGAAAGTACTGCATGTACATAAAATTGTCCGGTTGTGTAGGGCTTGCGTCTGTCCTGTTTACAGTTTAGTTTTTACCGTCGCACACATCCAGTTTGCTCCATGTTTATTTATTCCGCAGGATAGATAGCTTTTCACATCCATTGTGGTTCTCCAGGGCTGTGGTGGTGGTCTGTGCTTCAGAACCAGTTCTCTGGAAGGAAATGCGATT
>JADBJO010000030.1:1330699-1348199 GCA_016801955.1 Conus betulinus | reverse complement strand
CACACACACACACACACACACACACACACACACACACACACACACACACACACGTGCTCAGTGGTTGTTGTTTGTTGTTGTTTTTTTTTGTGTAAGTCACAGACATTAAAACATTTTGAAACGATAAATATGATTAGATGAGAAAGTGGAGGGAAGGGATCAGGTATCAGAAAGTATCAGCCCTCAAAGGATAAATCAAAGAACGCCAGAGCGAAGTAAAGATGATAAGAAGCTTTTAAAGTGTAAAACAAAAACAATACCAAAAAAAATCCTTGTACAAACTGCTCAGACAAGATCAGGAAGTCTAAGAGAATAAGTCAGAAATATCCTAAAGTCAGATCACTGATGCTCTGAAAACTTTGAAAGGTCATTGAACGGTAATGAGAGTATGTTTTAATGGACAGCTGTCTGTGATAATCGTGTTTATCGCCACGGGCCATCAGTCTGTCATTCTTTTTAGCAACAGGCACGCTGTCAAACTGGAGAGAATAAATGTGAAAGACATGCAAATATTTTTTACGGTAGGTTGGCTTTTTAAAACTGTTTGTAAGCAGTCTGTCACTAACTTCTAATAACACAAAGTAAAAAAGGGAATCTGGCAAACTTGTGTGTTGTCATCACGTGGGTGGGCGAAGCATAGTGGAACAAAGCGGTATTTCCCCATCTTTCTGTTCATTGGTCTCTCTGTCTGCTAGTCCTCAAAATAATTCCAGAAATTTTAAGCAAGGGGTTTATCAAATTTTACAAAGCTGTTTATACGGTTGCCATCTATTCCGTCATGTGATAAAAATTTTGAGGCCCCAGGGGACACAATCGACGAAATGATGAAGGAAATAAATTCCGGGAAACGTGAAGCCCTCTCATAAAGTTTCAGAGCAAACTGAAACTCCGCGGCATCATCATCATGATCCTCATCGTCAATGATCAACATAAAAGACTCCCAGACTTTAGGGCATGTTCTCCCGATGACTCAGGTTTGGATTCCCCCCCCCCCCCCCCCTCCCACGTCCATGCCCGTGGGGAATTAGTGTCCGGGTCGCCAGTAACGGCAGGGACCGGAGTAGCATGGTTAGCCGCGCGGCAAGCACGGCTTTTGGGGGCATTTTGTAAACTGGCAGACGAGCCGTTTTGCTAGGCATGCGGGAAGGGAAATTTACTTCCAGCTCGTGTTTCGGAGTGTACCGATTGTTTTGTTGAGGCAAATCGAATATTTTTAAATTAAAAGAAGAAAAAAAAAACTTTGGTTACAACACAGGACGACTGATAAGAAATATCAATAAACCGTGTTCATCCTGCTGTATCATTTTTTGTGAATAATTGTTAGAAATGGTTATTAAAATGACAAGGAGATTGAAACATCCATTAAACACGTTATGAGTATGTCAACCCAGAGCATCAGCAAAACACTGCGTTCCCATTGGTTAATATAAAAAGTCTGTTCCGAATGGTTTATAGTATTGGCTCGGGAACGACTTGCGGCTTCTTTAATAAACGGCACACTGCTGTAAATATCTTCCATATAGATTTTGCGTCCGTCCATTCATCGTTGTTACTTCCTTCGTTTTATGAGGGGAAAGGTCTCTGTTTAACACCTTTGAACCGTGCAATCAGAAATTGCTCAGCAAGACACATTTGAAAATCCATGAAAGTTCAGGAATTTTTTTTAATCTAATTTCACGGCCTTCAAAATGCTTGAGAGTAAAATGCATGTCATATGTTTTTTTTTTTTTTTAAGTGGTTGAGATTTGATGTCAGTATTGTCCGACTTTTTTTTTTTCTTCACAACAAAACATAAAGTTTAATGGAAAGTAGGAAAATGTACAGAAAGGAAATAATCACACGCCATTTATCTGTGTTTGTAAGCGGTACTTGCGGTCATCTCCAAGAACCATAACGTTTTCAGCTGCATCCGTTGCTATCAGTGTGTTCTGTTTTTTGTTTTGTTTGTTGTTTGTCTGTCAGCAACATCATGCTAAAAACAACAGAACCGATTTCAATGAGACGTGTCGAAAGAGGAAATGCAGCGCAAGAAAGAACCCATTTAATATTGCTGCGGATCCGGATAACAACTACTGTTCCATGATTTTGCATGTTTTTGAGTATTTTTCAATAAATGATGCGTGAATCGCTATGAGAAAAATCAGCCTTTGTTGATTCGTTGTAACTTACGAACAGGTGAGATTTGTCGTACATTGTCCAAAAAAGAAACGCATACTTTTTAATGTCTTCACTATGGATGCCAAAGCACTGGTAGGATGTAGCCAACCAGTGGAAAATGTTTAAGTCTGTGTGCTCATGTGTGCTTACGCATTTAGCGCCAGTCGGATTGCACGTGTGCACAAAATGGCCACTTGGGCAATTTTTTTTTTCGGTCGTGCTGTGCGCCTGAGTGAAACAAATTCATGCACGGTTTGGTGATTGAATGCTCAAAGAAAGGCAAACAAAAACCATACAGACAGCGCGTCATTCAGAGGAAAACCAGTCAGTCAATACAGAGTGCAAAGATGCCGCGATTCAGTCAGCAAGAACATGAGAATGCACTGGGGCGTTTGCAAGCCGGGCAAAGTCGGCCTGAAGTCGCCCGACACCACAGCGTGAGCGAGAGAGCACCCTCAGCAGGCTTCTGAGTGTCATCGCATCAGCGGTTCTACGGCAGACCGACCACGCTCTGAAAGACCTTTGGCAACAACTCCAGCTTAAGACCGCTATATCCGGGTCAGCCACCTGCGAAATTGCTTTCAGTCAGCCTCACAAGCGGCCCAGCAATTACCCGGAGGTCAAAGAATCTTTGACCAGTCTGTTCGGAATCACCTGCATGCTGCAGGGCTATGGACTTGCAGACCTATCAGAGGACCTGTCCTCACACAGCGTCATCGTGGGAACAGGCTGCAATGGGGAACTCCGCGTCGTCCCTGGACCCTCAGGAACCACTGGAACAGGGTCTGGTTTTCAGACGAGACTTTCTTCCTGCTCCAGCGCCAAGACTGGAGGAGGAGGATGTACGACAGACATGGTGAGCGCTTTGACGAGAACTGCGTGGTTGAGGCACCTGCTCATGGTGGGGAAGCGTCATGGTGGGGAGGGGGGGGGGGGGGGGGGGGGGATCCATCCACTATGCTGGCAGGAGTCCCCTGTTGCGAGTCCGAGGCACGCTGAACGCCCAGCGGTGTGTGGCTGAAATTCTCCAGCCTCATGTCCTGCCTCTTACGGTCGGGTCTCGCACGCTGTTCTAACAGGACAACGCCAGGCCTCATACTGCGTGACTAAGAATGCAACCCCTCGCCAACAACAACATCAACGTTCTTCCTTGGCCCTCGATGTCGCCAGATCTCAACCCCATTGAGCACATACAGGATGAGCTGGGCAGATTAGTCCAGGCGCGAGTGCGTGCTCCTGACAACGTCAACAAGCTGTTCACCGCCCTCCAGGAGGAGTTGGGGCACCATGCCAACAGAGGTGATCCGAAATGTGATCCGCTCCCTGCCAGCCAGGTGCCCGGGCCGTTGTTGCTGCAGGTGTGGTGGACATGCCCCTCGCTGTGTCCTTGCTGCCTGGAACGGTGTGTACCAGCGATGTGAACTGTACAGACACTGGAAATGAAACTGGATTTGATGACCTTTGAAACAAACAAAATTCTGTTGTGAAATGATTCAATCGAATTTTTGCTAAATTAATGAAATTTGAAATAAATTTTCTTCGACAAAAGAATGCGTTTCATTTTTTGTAACAGTATAGATCTGGATTACAAGTCAGATATAGGAATCAAAAGTCTGACCTTATCGGAGGTTTTTCACACTTTCTAATCTCCTCCAGCTGTAGTTGCTTCACTTTCAGCCGGCTTATGACACGTTGCGCTGTGTGCTACTTATGTACTTGGTCTGTCTTGCAGGTAACTCAGTTTTCCAATGCTTGAAAAACTAAGCCAGTGTCTGAAAAAAAATCATTTCAGTTGACAAAACCGTAGGGAACCCTGAATTGTTTTTATTCAAATCAATTAATATTATTCGGTCAGAACAAGTTAGGAGGTGGAGCACAGTGTCAGTGACTTAAGGCGCAGACACAGTATTTTGTACTTGGAATGATCCTTGCGCCCCAGCTAATAAGAAAGCATTTCAAAAAGTGCATGGGAGAGGGACACAGTTACTGCATGTATAGGGGATGGTTTAATCGTGTAGAGTTGGCATCCTTTCAGTGTTCAGTTTCGTTTATTCTGCCGTACATACCCAGCGTGATCCATATTTTTCCACAGGATAATCAGCTTTCGCCATCTGCTGTGTCTCCCCCAGGGCTGTGTCGGTCTGTGTCTCAGAAGCAATTCTCTGAAAGGAAATGGGATTTTGATACCCTGGGGAAACCGGTCTACAATCATTCTGTGTGTGTGTGTGTGTGTGTGTGTGTGTGTGTGTGTGTGTGTGTGTGTATGCGCGCGTGTGTGTGTGTGTATGCGCGCGTGTGTGTGTGTGTTTGTGTGCTTCTCTCTCTCTCTCTCTCTCTCTCTCTCTCTCTCTCTCTCTCTCTCTCTCTCTCTCTCTCCCTGGAACAAAATTTCATGTCTTGAAAATGTTCGATTTGTCAAACACCCTTTCATTGGGGGTTTTGGCCTCATAGTGGATAAACCATTTCTTTTTATTTTGAATGTTTTGAAAGTGTTCGATTTGTTACACACCCGTTTATCTGTGGCTTCGGCCTATTCATGGATAGATTATTATATCATTTTATATTTGTCGGTCTCTGTTTCTCTCTGTCCCTCTCTGTCTCTGTATCCTTTCTCTCTCTGCCTCTGTCTCTGTCTTTGTCTGTCTTTCTCTCTGTCTGTCTGCCTGTCTCTCTCTTTCTCTCCCCCCCCCCCCCCCTCTCCCATTTCATTTGCGTTTCTTATTATTTGTATATATTTCTACATTCTTACATAAAAAGCATGAAAATACCATTAATCCTCATTGCATCAAATGAAGCACACCAGCAGCGGTTTTTGTTGGGTTTTTTTTTTTTTTTTCGTTTATTCGTCGTGTGTGTGCGTGCACGCGCGCGTGTGTGTGTGCGTGTGTGTGTGTGTGTGTGCAGTGTGCGTGTATGTGTGTGTGTGTGCCTGTGTGTGTGCATGTGTGTTTGTGTAGGTGTGCATGTGCGCGCGTGTTTGTATGTGTTGTTGTACGCGCACTCGCACTCGGTTTCAGTTTATTCAAAGCCAGTCAGCCACGCAAGGCCTTTTCATGATCATACCTATCGAGTCTAATCAATATTCATCAAATTAGCTTGATTTTTTTTTTCCAATGACACCCCCTCTGTCTCATCAGGTTTGCTTCATCCTTTCCTCTGTCACCTGCCTTACCCCCACACCACCCACTCACACACACAACCTTCCCATATCCCACTGCCCCTTTCACCCCCCACCCCCGCCCCTCGCCCATCACGTGTGTTGCCCCGGGCTGTGTCAGTCTGTTGATTTAGAAGCCATTCTCTGCGAGGAAATGGACTTTTTGATGCCCTGAGGAAAGCCTTGCTTCAACAGATTTTTGTTCCCGACCATTCTCTTGATCTCTCCTGTCTGACCCAGGGGCTGCAAATCTATGACTGTGGACTGAGCTTCGGGCGTTTTGGCCTTTGGAACCGCAATAACCTTCGGCATTTGTTTTTTCTCTCTGCATTTCTCAGTCTCCCAGCCTGCCTCCCTCTCCATCTCTCTCTCTCTCTCTGTCTCTCTCTCTCTCTCTCTCTCTCTCTCTCTCTCTCTCCGCATTTTCCCTGACCTTAAAAAAAAACGTGGATTTTTTTTTCACTGTCATACACATGTACCTTACTTAACATTTATTCTTTCACTTATCAAAATGACCCAGAAGCAGTGCCGTGTCTCCGCTTGTGGGTTGCCTGATAGCGACGTGATGTTGATAGCTCCTTGCACACTGCTGGTATCCGTGCATGCGACTGAATGTATAGGTGTGGCTGTGTGTGTTGCCATAGAGACAGGATGCGGAGAATGAGGCGGGGCTGGGGGGGGGGGAGGTGTGGGAGGGAAGTCGAACACAGTAGATACTGCTGCTGATGCTCCTGAGCTGTATGAAGACAGGACTGACAGTATTGTGACGGTGTTGTTCTATAATTATGATGGTGATCATAAAAAGAACAAGAACAAGAAGAAGAATAATGATAACCATAATGATTATTACGCTGATGGTGATGGTGATGGAAATCTATTGGGCTTTTTTTTTACGGGTGCCCATACTGCTTTCTCACACAAAATCAATTAAGATGCAAAAGAAAAGAAAAAAAAATGGAACCTGAAATAATCAGGTCACATTGAATTGTATAGTGAATTCTTTGTAAACACATGGTGCATGCACTCAAACAGGCGCGCGCCCACATACAGTTGCACAGAAACACACACACACACACACACACACACACACACACACACACACACACACACACACACACACACACACACACACGCACGCATGCACGCACGCACGCGCACACACATACACATGCATACACGCACGCACACACGCACGCACGCACGCACGCACGCACGCACGCACGCACACGCACACACACACACACACACACACACACACACACACACACAGACGCACATATTCACATACGCACACAGAGGGGAAGAGAGAAAGAGAGAGGGGGCAGAGAGTTGTCTTAACTGACTTATCTTATCTATGGGGGTTGCAGAGAAAGGATTTTGACTTGTGTAGCTGAAAATATTACTGACATGAGAAATGCCTTGAAACACCCTGTTCTTCAGTTATCATCAGTGTAGATTTTGTCCTTGTGCGGCGCTTTGTTTGATTTTTTTTATTTGTTATTTGAGAATTCGCACTTTTCTTTTCAAACAGAATATTTTGTCTTTGGACCGTATTTTGGGAGCGTGTTCTCATGTTCCCGAAATTGATGAAGCTTTGACGACGAGCAGTCATTGAGAATGAAGTGGGCGATATCACTCTATGATCGTGTATAGATAGATGGGCAGAGAAAGATGTGGATGGAGAGAGAGTGTGAGATTAGCGTACAGATTGATGTTGTTTATAGCCAAGGCGACTGCAAGGGGGGCATTTTTTTAGGGCGAGATAGATACAGACAGACGGACAGACTGAAGTAAAGACACGGGTATGAAGAAAGATACATACAGAGGCAGACAGGCAGGCAGATAGATCAAATCAAATAGATAGACAGACAGACAGACATATAGAAATCAACTATAAAATCATGAGAGATTACAAGTTTCTTTAGGTCAGGTGTATGATAGTTTTTTATGAAAAGCCATTTTCACCATGAAAAGAATGCGCACATGTCATGAACATGATGTCATGTGATGTGAATGATTGCCTTATGTTTTGCACTATAGCGCCACAAACAAACTAGATACTTTGTTATGCACGCCAGACATTTAAAAAAAAAGGCTCTAGTGACCAGAATGAAATATTAGCTGTAATTGTTCACTTTCTCGAGCATATCTTCCCGTTAAAAAAAAGCTAAGGATTTGATTTGATTCCATTTACTCTTTCAGGAGGAAATTATCATTTAGACATGTTTAATGGGTGAAGTGCCATAGTTACAAGCGAATTATGTCTAATCAAAGAAAGCATTTTTTTCCACTCTGCAGATGAAAAAAAAGAAATCCCACAAGACAGACAAACAGAGACTGACTTTGTCAGAGGTCACCCGATTCCAAGAATCCTGCATGGCTATCTGAAGATGAAAGCAGTCATCATGTGTTTTCCTTCATGCTCAATCAGTTTTATTTGATTTTGCTATTTTCGTGCTGCGTTTAGTCAGTGCCATGGGGGGAGGGGAGGCATCTTCTTCACGAATGAGGAGAGAGAGAGAGAGAGAGAGAGGAGAGAGAGAGAGAGAGAGAGAGAGAGAGAGAGAGAGAGAGAGAGAGAGGTATGTCGCCAGGAGCATTTGTGAATTTATCAGCATGCCTCAGTTGACAGCCTACAGCTGCTTCAGGGTGCAAGGCAAGGAAGATAATTTGTTTGTTTGTTGCCGAAATATCTTCAAAGACAGGGGGGGGGGGGGGGGGGGGGGGGGGGGGGTAGAGGAGAGAGCTGTGTTGGAAGCCATTGTGGACACAAGTTGTTAGGACAAATCAAGTGCTCCAAGCTAAATCTGAAGTCCCCCCTTCTCCCTGCGTCATCCCATAACAACAGTATTATACTGCAGGGAAGATTTATTTGTTGGGGGGAGGAAGTGTTTGAGCTTGGGGTGAGATGCATTCAGAATTTAAAAGTCAGTGGTTTCGAGGTTTTTAAATAATCATCAGAAAAGGATTTATGAAAAAAATCGACTGAGAACAATAAATATGAAATTAAGACGTAGTGAGTAGTAAGACTATGCTTTAAATAACATGTCTCCGGGAAAAACCTATCTGTTTACGACAAAATCACTGAGATTATTCTATAAAATTCATTTTAAAAAAATATTTAAAAAAAAAAAAAAAACGCGCTTTTACTGCCTCTCGTGTAATGTTTTCTGTTCAAAATGAATGAAGTAGAGGTGTGTGTGTGTGTGTGTGTGTGTGTGTGTGTGTGTGTGTGTGTGTGTGTGTGTGTGTGTGTTGCGGAGAATTCATCATAAAAGTGAAAACAACCTCTGTAAATCACCGTACCGACTTAGCAGTTGTTCTGTTCATGATATTTACAACCGTGCCGACCACGAAGGAAATGGGAGGAGAGGAGAGGAGTTTTTTTTTTTTTTTATCAGGGCTGTCAACGTAGAGGCAGTGCAGTGTCTTCTTTGGTGGGGTGCCTCTTATCGATCGCCTATTGATTGCGCCCTGTCGACTACTTGTACTGGGGCTGCGACAGGTGCACCCGAGTGTTGTTGTACAGGAAGTAGCCGGAATGAACGGCGCAGGAGTAATGAGCCCAAGCACAGTCTTCACACGGCAAGCACAGCCGCTCACGAATACAGTTTGTGGAGTCCTACAGGGTACACTCACACAGCAGAAAAAGACGAACTACTGACCTGGCGATCAGCCTCTCTACATCGTCGTGACGGAGAATCCTTAGATCCACTACTGACCCGGTGGTCAGCCTCTCCACGTCGTCTTGACGGAGACGGCGGCTGGCTGGGGCACGGGCTGTACCCCCACACCCGGTGGCAATCAGTTCCCGGCCGGACTCAGGGGCCTCACCGACACCTGGGAACCGATTACCACAAAAACTAAGTTGCCAGTGTCTCTTCAGCACCGCATGATATTACCAGGCCGGCAAATCTGCAGAGACTGAAAGAAGATCTTCGCTCACCTGACTGACAACAAAACGCGGGTGCGTAGCTGTCAGGTAAACAGGTCAACAGGTGAACAGGCTGTTTTCTTCGCTACTTTAGGACTGTCCCCACCATTTGGGACCGACAAAAATGGTCCATCACAGTGTGACGTCATGCACGATTTCAAAATGGAGGAGCTCACAGCCACATGAAGCTTTGCTCTGTTTTCATATTTTACTTGTTATTGCTGTTATATTTGTTGTTGTTGTACTTGTTGATTTTAAGAAAAATTATGACATTGTTTAGATAACAGGCTATGTAGATTCATTATCATCTGTCTGTAAAAATCCTGAATCCAGCTGATCGATGTAGGCTCTGTGCATACATTATTATCTATCAATTTGTAGGATAATGCATCCAGCCATCCTCATGTTCAAAACATAATATGGCTTCTGAAGTCAGCTGGACTTCAAATGAAATGACACGACGTGTTATCCATTGAGAGAACATTCATAAACGGAGGATGTCTGAGAAATCAGAGATGAGGGGGGAGGGGGGGTGTTAATGGAAAAATGCAAAATTAAAACAAACAGCAACAATGTACAACCGAACAAAACGCCGGTGATTTGCATTTTCATGCCAATTAATCTATGGGGTTCATAATTTTTACACAGGCTTCAAAGGACCTGGATGATTCGAGATTTAAAATAAGTATGATGCAAGAAACGGAATCTTCAAAGAAGCAAAAGATTTAGGATTTAAAATGGGAAGATGGAAGGAGTGCGATCCCATCATTACAACAACAAACGCAGCCCGGAAAATTGAGCAGCTCTTTTGATGTGGAGTCACAGACGATGTACGACACAGGAAACCGCTGATGGCAAGAAAAAAAACTGATGTAAAGATATGGCCGGCGGAGGAAGAACTCTCGGCTGAACTTCATGTTGGAGACACCAGCAAACAGAAGTAAAGAGAGAGCTTATGCGCGAAGGACTCTGAACACAAATATAGTCGGCATGAGCAGACAATACTCAGAGCACAAATAGATATGTAGAGATTACTGGAACAGGAAAGACTCAGCACAAATAGATAGTCGGAGATGGTACGAGCGGGGAGGACTTAGAGCACAAATAGATATATAGAGATAGCTGGAGCACAGAGCACAAATAGATATATAGAGATGGCTGGAGCACAGAGCACAAATAGATATATAGAGATGGCTGGAGCATGAAAGTTTCAGACCACAAATGGACGTGTAGAGATGGCTGGAGCAGGAAAAACCCAGAACACAAATGGACGTGTAGAGATGGCTGGAACAGGAAAGACTCAGAGCACAAATGGACATGAAGAGATCGCTGGAGCAGGAAAGACTCGGAGCACAAATGGACATGAAGAGATCGCTGGAGCAGGAAAGACTCAGAGCGCAAATGGACATGTAGAGAAGGCTGGAGCAGGAAAGACTCAGAGCACAAATAGCCGTGTAGAGATCGCTGGAGCAGGAAAAACCCAGAACACAAATGGACATGTAGAGATGGCTGGAGCAGGAAAGACTCGGAGCACAAATGGACGTGTAGAAATGGCTGGAACAGGAAAGACTCAGAGCACAAATGTACATGAAGAGATGGCCGGAGCAGGAAGGACTCAGAGCACAAATGGACGTGTAGAGATGGCCGGAGCAGGAAAGACTCAGAGCACAAACTGACGTGTAGAGATGGCGTATGTAAGGAAGACTTGGAGTACAAACGTTTAGAGATGGCTGCAGCGGGAAAGACTCAGAACACAAAGGTGTGTAGAGATGGCTGCACCAGGAAAGACTCAGAACACAAAGGTGTGTGTAGAGATGGCTGCAGCGGGAAAGACTCGGAACACAAAGGCTTGTGCAGAGATGGCTGCAGCAGGAAAGACTCGGAACACAAAGGCGTGTGTAGAGATGGCTGCAGCAGGAAAGACTCGGAACACAAAGGCGTGTGTAGAGATGGCTGCAGCAGGAAAGACTCAGAACACAAAGGCGTGTGTAGAGATGGCTGCAGCAGGAAAGACTCAGAACACAAAGGCTTGTGCAGAGATGGCTGCAGCAGGAAAGACTCAGAACACAAAGGTGTGTGTAGAGATGGCTGCAGCGGGAAAGACTCAGAACACAAAGGTGTGTGTAGAGATAGCTGCAGCGGGAAAGACTCGGACACAAAGGTGTGTGTAGAGATGGCTGCAGCGGGAAAGACTCGGAACACAAAGGTGTGTGTAGAGATGGTTGCAGCGGGAAAGACTCGGAACACAAAGGTGTGTGTAGAGATGGCTGCAGCGGGAAAGACTCGGAACACAAGGTGTGTGTAGAGATGGCTGCAGCGGGAAAGACTCGGAACACAAAGGTGTGTGTAGAGATGGCTGCAGCGGGAAAGACTCGGAACACAAAGGTGTGTAGAGATGGCTGCAGCGGGAAAGACTCAGAACACAAAGGTGTGTGTGTAGAGATGGCTGCAGCGGGAAAGACTCGGAACACAAAGGTGTGTGTGTAGAGATGGCTGCAGCGGGAAAGACTCAGAACACAAAGGTGTGTGTAGAGATGGCTGCAGCGGGAAAGACTCGGAACACAAAGGTGTGTGTGTAGAGATGGCTGCAGCGGGAAAGACTCAGAACACAAAGGTGTGTGTAGAGATGGCTGCAGCGGGAAAGACTCGGAACACAAAGGTGTGTGTAGAGATGGCTGCAGCAGGAAAAGACGAGACAACAATGTGAAGAGATGGCTGCAGCGGGAAAGACTCAGAACACAAAGGTGTGTGTAGAGATGGCTGCAGCAGGAAAGACTCAGAACACAAAGGCTTGTGCAGAGAGATGGCTGCTGCAGGAAAAGACGAGACAACAATGTGAAGAGATGGCAGCAGTGGGAAAGAGAGCACAAATGTTTAGAGACGGCTGGAGAAGGGACTCAGCATGAACAGATGAGTACAGATGGCTCGAGGAAGTTCTGATGGGTGACTTGAGTAGGATGAACTCTGAGCTCAAATGAGAAGAGGCTTGTGCAGGGAGAACTCTGGGCACAAAGTGATGTCAAACGGGGCGTGACCAGGCAGAACTTTTAACACTAACAGATGTCAAAAACTGATTCGAGCAGTAAGGACTCGGAGCGCTAAACGATATAAAGACATGACATGGGCAAGAAAGCCGACACAGATTAAGAAGTGGCTTGTACACGAAGGACTCAGAGCAAAAAAAAAAATGATGGTGTAAACAGGTGGCTTAGGGCTAGGACTGATCCTTCACTTGGTCCTGACAACGACGTATCATGTGCACCACAGACTACTTACACGAATTGCAAGACAAAATCACACACGCTCCATAATACACATAGAGACACTCCACACACACACACACACACACACACACACACACACACACACACACACACACACACACACACACACACACGCGCGCGCGCGCGCGCGCGCGCGCGCGCGTATGCACGCACGTACACTCGCGTACGCACGCTCGCACACACGCGCACACACACACACACACACACGCACACGCACACACACATACACACACATGTTTATGTTCTCGACATCTTGATTTTATTTATTTGTCATCCACACAAAGGATGAAAATTGTGTATGCGCGCATCCGTGTGCATGTTTGTGTGTGTGTGTGTGTGTGTGTGTGTGTGTGTGTGTGTGTGTGTGTGTGTGCGTGTGTGTGTGTGATTTTGATATCTTAATATGATTGTGTGTGTGTGTGTGTGTGTGTGTGTGTGTGTGTGTGTGTGTTCCTTATCAAAAAAAATGCTACGTTTGTTTGAATGGTTGCTTCCAGTGACACCATCGTGATTCCCCCTCCTCCTCTCTCTCTCTCTCTCCTTCTTTCTGTCCTCCTCCCCCTCCCCCCCCCCCCCTCTCTCTCTCTCTCTCTCTCTCTCTCTCTCTCTCCATTCTTTGTTTGATTCTCGTTGATCGTGTTGCCCTGATACGGGGAGAAAGAGGAAATGCAAAAAAGAGAAAAAATCAGAAAAACATGTACTGCTTATCAGACGCCCTCTCTCTCTCTCTCTCTCTCCTCTCTCTCTCTCTCTCTCTCTCTCTCTCTCTCTCTCTCTCTCTCTCTCTCTCTCTCTACTCGCTCACTTGTTGTTCCTGGGCAGTAGTTAGCACGTTTATGCTTAATTTCATACGTCCCTGCGATACATATCCAATTCCATCAGCGTTTATTTATTCATCGAGTTAGCTTTTCAATTTTCTTCCTCAATCCATTCTCTCTCTCTCTCTCTCTCTCTCTCTCTCTCTCTCTCTCTCTCTCTCTCTCTCTCTCTCTCTCTCTGCTTCCTTCCGTCTTTGGTTTCGATCGCTGACGCCTGTTAAACAGATAATGTTTTGTCCTAGACAGTGCTTGGCACGTTCATGCTTGATTTCTTTTGTCCGTGTTATACAAATCCAATGCCATCAGCGTTGATTTATTCATCCAGATGGCATTTCAGTTTTCTTCCTCAAGCCTTCGTTTTCAGTGCATATGCGCGCGCGTGTGGTGTGTGTGTGTGTGTGTGTGTGTGTGTGTGTGTGTGTGTGTGTGTGTGTGTGTGTGTGTGTGTGTGTGCTTACGCGCGTGCATGTGTGTATCTCTCTCTCTCTCTCTCTCTCTCTCTCTCTCTCTCTCTCTCTCTCTCTCTCTCTTTTCCTCCCTCTCCTCCCTCTCTCCCTCTCACGTCTCTCTCTCTCTCTCTCTCTCTCTCTCTCTCTCTCTCTCTCTCTCTCTCCCCCTCCCTCCCTCCCTCGTACTCTGTTATCTCTCTGAATATTATTCTGCATGCTTTTTCCCAAAGGGTCTTACACACACACACACACACACACACACACACACACACACACAGCTACTGAGCTGATGAAAGAGAATTTTGTCACAGTCCATCAGCACTGTCGCTGACCCTGGAGGCCCAGGGCAGTGAGACAATGACAAAGAGAGCAGTTCCGTCAGGATGACCGTTACAAAGGCCCTGATCGACAACATTCGATCTCGCCGACGTAGCAGATTTCCTGGAGACAAGATTCACGCCACCTCGGAACAGCTGAAAGGAAGCAGGAGGACGGAGATTGGAGCTGTTGGAAACTGTGTACAGAAAGAGGAAAGACTCGGGACCAAAAAAGAAACTGTCAAAAGCAACGGTGATTTCCGTTTTGAATGGCTAGCAAGCTGTAAGGGGTTCGAGGCAGCTGTTTGTTTTTTTTTTCCTCCCCCATCAAAAGAGCTGAGTGGTTGTGTGAATGTGAATGTGGATGGTGGGGAAAGAGGGGGGGGGGGGGGGGGCGGCTTGAAGCAACATGCAACGTGTGAAGAACGGGGGCCTCTCTTTGATGTGCGCAGACCCAGACAGGCTTGCGTCAGAGCATCAAAGAACTGCATGGCTCAAGGCAGGCAGAATGGCAGACTTGCCGACCAAAAGAAAAAAGGTCAGAGCGTGAGACATAGCTGCAGAAGCAGAAATGGGAGCATTGACAAATACTGAATAATGCCGTTCGTGTTTGCTAGGAAGCTCGGGACCAAAAACTGCTCGAAAAGATATAAATAATGATAAGAAGGATCAAAAGCGCCCGCCTGTTGCTAAGTACAGTGTCGGTGGGCAAATACAATTTCATTCTGTAGAAATTAGCATCCTGTGCCAGTAACGTAACAGAGTGAGTGGTTTTCGTGACGTGTTGCTCAATCCCAGTTGTCTACATCGCCATCAAAGAGAACATTACATTCTGCGTGAACTAGGGAACTTGTTGACTTGGCCCAGATTCCACTTCCATGAGAGAGAAAAACGCACTGACGGAGATGATGGTAGTGGTGATGAAATCGGATGATATGCATACTTTTTCGTTGACTTTCACAACTGAACAAAAATTCACCTCGCTTGGTTTTAATGCTTATCAAAACAAGATAGAATTCAATAACTGCTACGCAGGCTAAGAGAGAGACAGACAGACTGACAGACATACAGAAAAGCGCGCATATTTTGTGAATTTGGGGGGCGATCAGAAATGCAAAATCGGATTATTAGATTTCACTTAGCTGGTAGCCCAAACGCCCAAAGCGCTGCGTTCGTGCGTCGGACAGGCATCGGCTAAGTGTCGTCCTTGAAGCGTGTCCTCTGGCGGGTTGCTCAAGAATGACTTGATATGGACAGTGTCCGTAGCCGCGATGCTGGCGTTATGACAGGACCAGCTTGGGTGTGGTGGTGTGTGTGGGGGGGGGGGGGGGGGGGGGGAGTGGCTCGGGGAAAAAATACCACTGAGTAGGCACAGAAGATGAGACCAAAACAAAAACAAACAAAGTCTCTTCCAGTACCCTTTCTTCCGTGTTGCTTCCTTGGTGTATTCATTTAACGTAGCTTGAATCCGTGTAAACCATGGCCTCGTGGGCTTCATAGCAAATGCGACGCAGTGTAGGTGTATGGGCGGGCCGCACGCACTGATGCCTCCTGGATAAGACTGACACCAGAACCGACCTCAGCAGACCAGTGATCAGCTAATTGTATAGGATCAGGCATTAAACACCTAGCCATCACCCCCACTTTCTCGGGTGGTCTTCTTGCGATCAGCCTACTTCGCGACTGGTCAGGTTCCTAGCGCCCGAGTCACTCAAGCAGATTGAACTAATGACTCCTCTCCAGGGCTACTCGGAGTCACTCAAGCACACTCGGGTAATGACCCGTGTGTTGAGGGTCGCCCCATCTTGCTCAGACCATGATTTGTCGTGTCGCCCGTCGCTCACCAGTCGAAAGGTCGACGGCCCTTGGCCACGCGATAAATTGCCTGGTGGTTCATTTCACACTGAGGGATCCAGTCAGACGGAGCGCAGACTGATATCCCCGCAGGGCCGTTGACGCTGAACAAGCTGACCACCTCGTGATTCAGGAGACGGGTGTCACACAACGCCAGCCAACTGATCAGCCCCGCACAGTACGGTCATGGTCAGTTTGGGTGCTCTGCGCTAAAACGGTCAGGCAGGAAGAGCACTGTAAAAGAAAGAAGAAAGTCAGGAAGAACTCTTGAACAGGCGTTCAGATCCCACCGACACGGGAAGAGACGGTCGCAGTTACCACCAAGTCATTGAAGACGGTTTATAGCAATGAAAGTGAGGTGCGGGGACGGTAGAGTAGTGCAAGACGTGTGCAGTGTAGAGTAACATAGATCCCATTCCCCGTAGTATCCCTGGATGGTTGTTTATCCCTGTCTGCTATATATCACCGTGTGTGTGTGTGTGTGTGTGTGTGTGTGTGTGTGTGTGTGTGTGTGTGTGTTGACGTTAATCCTGAATATAACTGACTTACCGCAGAGCCAATGTCGGCAGTAGGGTGAATCAATCACAGACTTGCGATGGTCAGATAACCAAGTGGAGGTGCTCCTTTTTTCAGGACACATAAACGTTTCCAGAAGATAAACAAAACAATGTTTCAGTACCACTGTGTTACTGAAACTTATATAAAAAAAAAAAAAGGTGCTGCAAAATAATCTACCCCACCTACTCCCCATCCCCATCATACACACGCACACGCACGCGCACGCACACACACACACACACACACACACACACACACACACACACACACACACACACACACTCGCACGCACGCACGCTACGTACAAACACACGCGCGCCCCCGCGCGCGCACACACACACACACACACACGTGCGCGCGCGCGCGCACACACACACACACACACACACACACACACACACACACACACACACACACACACACACACACACACACACGTTTTAACATACACTAGCCATCCCCATTCCCCTTCTTCTCCCGTTTCCCTGTCCACCACCACCCGTCCACGACCCCACTTCTCCCGTCCCACCGACGCCCCGTCCCCTTTATCCCCTCCCTCCTCCCCTTTCCCCTCCACCTCCCCCTTACCCAGTGCCCCTCCCCTATCTATCCCCAGCATCCTTTGCTTGAAACGTTTTTCAATCCCTTGAAGAAGAAAAAAAAAGTTGAAACCGCGATTGAACAAGTATCATTCTTACTTCTGCCTGACGTTGTCCCATCTGGCCTGTTCCGGCTTACATTAAGTAAGCACGGTGTTCAGTCATCTGTTTGAACGCCAGTAGCGAGCCGCGTTTGACCCACTTCGAATTCTCACATCGCTTCGCTCCGCTAAACTGATGCGTCCTTGATCTGCCAGCATGATAATGAGTCATCATGCCAAATTTGGAAATCAGGTGAAATCTGCGGATTCGTATAAGAAACCAAGAAGTCAGACATATACAAAGACAAACAGAACGCAGTTTGTATACACAA
>JADBJO010000030.1:1318199-1325699 GCA_016801955.1 Conus betulinus | reverse complement strand
CCATTGAATTTAGGTGACAGCAGAAAGACAGAGAAAGAGACAGTGGGAAGGGGATTGTGGAAGGGGAAGGTTGGCATGGAAGGGGGAGAGAACTCATAATAATGGCAAGTTTGATGGGAAAGGGGAAGGTTGGAGAAAGCAGACAGACAGAGAGGGAGAGAGAGGGGGGCGGGTAACAGGAGACAATGGACACAGATGCAGAGAGCGAAAGTGGTAGATGGGGAGATTCAGTTCAGTTTGTGTTGCTCATAGACCCGCCACCGCTCAAGGTCATATTAGTGCTGTCACCTCGTCAGTCATATTCCAGAGAGAGGGAGATAAGAGAGAAACAGGCGAAGAACTTGGGGAGGAGAGAGAGAGAGAGAGAGAGAGAGAGAGAGAGAGAGAGAGAGGATGGTGGACACATGGGGAGAGAAAATTGAAGAGGGGAGACAGCAGACAGAGACGGGGCCGGGAGAAAGAAGAGAGAGAGAGAGAGAGAGAGAGAGAGAGAGAGAGAGAGAGAGAGAGAGAGAGAGAGAGAGAGAGAGAGAGGAAGATAGCAGATAGTTGTAGAGAGGGAAGGCGGGTGAAGGACAGCAGACACAGAGGGAAGAGAGGTGGAGGGGCAGGCAGGCAGACACAGAGGGAAGAGAGAGAGGGGGGGGGGGGGGGAGGCAGGCAGACAGTTAGACAGACAGACAGACAGGCCGATGGATACAAACAGAGCATCCAGACAGGCAGGCAGGCAGAGACGGGTGACAAAAAAGAAACCAGACAGAGACAGTAAACAGGTATACATGAAGAAGAAGAAGGAGAGAGATGGGGGGGGGGGGGGGGGGGGGGGGGACAGCCGGCACGGAAGGAGTATGAGAGGGGTGGAAGATAACAGACGGACACAGAGGGAAGGAAAGGGAGAGAGAGAGAGAAACCAGACAGACACGGACAAGTGAAGAGAGAGAGAGAGAGAGAGTGGGAGGAGGGCGGAGGACAGGCAGAAAGAGACGGAGGGGGTGAAAGTAGTAAACAGGCATATGAGAGGGAGAGGGTAAACAACAGACAGACAGAAAGGAGAGAGAGAGAGAGATTAAGCAAATATGGAAGAAGAGAGGGAGGGGGTAGAAGACACAGAGGGAGAGAGGGAAAGAGAGAGCAGTCATAGGCAAAAAGGGAAGGGGTTGGGACAGCAGACAGACACATGAAGCGGACAGAGTAAACGAAGGAGGAGAGAGAGGCCACAGAAATGGCCCGCTGTCTCTGCTATTCTCTGGTTCAGTCCCAGAATTGATTTGAATATGGAAATCGTCTGGTATTGTACCTGTGATGCAGTTTTGTGCTGTCTTCGGGGGAGAGCGTGTCCTATAGTGCGGTGCTTCTTCTTCTGTTTACGTACGCGCTCGCGCGTGTTGTGTGTGTGTGTGTGTGTGTGTGTGTGTGTGTGTGTGTGTGTGTGTGTGTGTGAGAGGGAGAGAGAGAGAGAGAGTGATTGCGCGCGCGCGTTGCGAGAGTGTGTCTGTGTATGTGTGCATGTGTGAGTGCACGCGCGCTTGTGTGAGAGCATTGCGCGTGTGCGAGTGTGTGTACGCGCTCGCTGTTGTTGTTGTTGTTGCAGTTGTTGTTCGCACAGTTGATCTATCAAAACGGATATTTTTTTCTGGAACTTTGTCAGGACGTCTTGGGTTACGGTAAGTTCTTCTGCACGTAAAGTACATGGCGCACCTAAGAGATGAGCACCCTGGGGCCCACTAAGGTCCGGTGGAAAAGGGGGGGGGAAAAAAAAAAAGGGGGGGGGGGGGACTCGTTCCATTGGACTCAAACCACTGTCCCAGAAATGAGATTTTCCTGCTTTCTGAACGGGGCGCGCAGTCAACTTGGCCGCTGCGCCACTCTGGTCCCAGTGCTGAATCTGTGCATGCATGTCTGAGTGAAAGCATTTTCTTGAAAGGCCTTAAATTGCTTTGGGGAGGGGGGGGGGGGGGGGGGGGGTCTTTCTTTCTGCGTTTTTAAAGGGCACACTATTTCTTACTCATAAACGTTATCTTCAACTTTCAAGAGTGTTTGTTTATGACTGGGAATAGGGAGAGAGAATGAATGACGTCAGCAAGATGGATCCGTTGGGACGAAAACTGATAGGAATTTGTTTAACAACTCTGTCTTCATGACGTTTGCTTTTGTTGCATTGTTTCGTTTGGGGGTTGGCTCTTTGGCGTGGGATTTCCTTATTGTTGTTGTCGGAGAGGGAGGGGGGGGGGGTGAGTAAATGAAATCAATGAGTTATCCCTCCATAAGACAAGAATTGATCGGAAATTGATTTTTTTTCCCCTAGCCCCCTCCTTGACAGCGTAGAGTTTTTGAGAGAGAGTGAGAGAGGGAGAGGAGGAGGATGGCAAGGGAGGAATGAGGAGGTGGGGAGGGAGTGAATTCAGTGAGGTTGACCTCCATCGAGCGAAAATGACAGGAAATGGGTTTATTTCATTTCCACGCAATTCCCTCCGTGACGCTCGGGATTTGCGGAATAACTCAGAGGAGAAATTAAACGTAGAAGACTTCCACAGGACAAACACAAACTGGAAGTGAATGTATTCATCGACTACCTACCACCTTGAAAGAAGCTATATAATGCTGTACTAACACTGCTGAGGATCAAATTTGTACACAAACGTCGGGGGAAGGGGGCGGGTTGTGTGTTTTGAATTTTTGCATTTGAGCTGACAGAGAGATGGAAGGGACAGATGGTAAGAATGTTGTAATGCAATCTGTGGGGGGGGGGGGGGGGGGGGATCGTCGTTATCACAGATCTATATAGTCTAAGGTCAGTTACTCATACCCTAATGTTTCATACTGATGGTCAGTCATAAGCATTGTCATTTCTACTCGAATCGATTACAGATGCACAAAGATTTGTGGTTTGGAAACAAATGAGAAATTTGTCGAATTATGATAACCTCCAAGAGATCATTTCATGATCATGAAATTTCCACCACCGTGCTATTTTCTACCGTAAACAGACTCAGCTGCAGAGGGGTTCCTTACCAAACGTTAGGGCACTGGTCTGCGGGTTGACGGTCTTGAGTTCGAGCCACAAATGAATTGGATTTTTTCGGCTTGAAAGCCCTCTCTCTCATCCCCTTAGTGAATGGGTACCTGATTCAGTTCAGGGAAAGTTAAAGACAGTGGAAAGAGAGGGATAGGCTCCGGCTTCCGTAACACCGTGCCCTAGACATGCTAGACCTGACAGTTCACTGCCCTTGCAGCCTGTAGGCTAGGGAATCTTTCACCTTTACATTTTTGCAAGTTGTTATATCGGCGATCACCACCAACAGATTGTCCAGCTGCCTGAGATCAGCTATGGCTTGCCACTGCTTGTTTGTCACTGGCATGCAGTGCTGTTTCCCGCCGGACAACAGCGCACTCTAACGATGGCGTCGAACACACTGCGTTGTTCTTACCATCAGCCGAAGCGACGTGGGGGCATTCTACTAGGCTGTTTGCTGTCTGTGAGCTGATTTGAGGTAGAAACTGTTCGTTACGCTGATGTTTATCATTGCCCTGCTTTAGAGTTGCGAAGTGCTAGTACAGCTACTAATGCCTTCCAATGTGCTACTTACTGATCGAAAGATACTGTAGTATACTGATGCTGCAGCTTGTGGAATAAACACTGGCCCTCACATAGGGAAAACAGAATCTGAACCTGAAGCTGTGAAATACTTTAAATTTTGGTACCTCATGAAACTCGGCTACCAATGAGAGCCACCATGGCAATAGGATTTTTTTTTCTTTTTGTTGGGTGTTGTAGTTGTTATTGCTTTTGGTATAGTAAGTGACATTTTGTTTCAGAGCTTTTATCGGAGAAAATCTGTGTAAACTCGATGTACCATGCCATCAGTGACCACTCTTAATGCCCATGTCGTGTGACAACAGTGGAACCGGGTACACAGATTTTCATTGATATCACAGTACACAATACCAATTTTTAAAAAAGTTGCAAGGATAATACCCACCACAGGAAATTCCCACAAAATTATAAAAAAAAAAAACAACTCTGTCATTCCTTCTAACCGCCCCATGGCACATGGTGTCACTCTGCCCCACACTATCAGAGAGTTTATCACCGACAGTCGAAGCAGCTCCTCTTGGTTGAATGAATGCTAACTCGCCTGGGCCCTGGGCGCTTCACTGGCTGAACGAGGAAGAGAGGGGGTGACCAATTGATGGCTGGGTCCTGGCAGAACTAAGAGGATGATTGAGCACCACGCGGCAAATCACTGTCCGGACAAGCCCGGGATGACTGGACTGATGTCTGATTATCTTCACTTCGACCGGCCACGAGATGGCTCGTTATCTGAATTAGGATAATTGATGGCCAGACATCTCCGTTCATGCCAGACCACACGAGAGAAACCACAACACGATTCTGTACTGCTTTAGGGCAGTGTGACTGGCCATGGGAGAAACGACTTGTCGGTGTGATGGGGTGGACGGCAAGAGTTTGTGTGATCCATCAAGCCATCCGCATCCTGCGAATGTCATGTTAGTATAGCAGGACTGATAACAGCAGACAGTACTGCGCCAATCGATGCTTTTTGTCGAAGATTATTAGTATAGCAGGACTGGTAAACATTTGATAACATTGCACTAATATTCACTTTCTGTAGATAAACTTGTTAGTATGGCAGGACTGGTAACAATTGTTAGTATTGCACTAATATTCGCTTTCTTCAGATGACTTGTTAGTATAGCAGGTCTATTTAGTTTGATAGTATTGCACTAATATTTACCTTCTGCAGAGAATTTGCTAGTATAGCAGGATTTATATCAACAGATAGTATTGCACGTATCTCTATACTTTGTGCAGATGACATGCCAAGTACAAAAGAATCAATAACAAGAGATAGTGCACGGACTTCTACTTCCTGCAGATGATTTTGCATGTATAGCAGAACCTGATAACAACAGACATTGGTGCCTTAACCTCTACTTTCTGCAGATGACTTGCTTGTAAACCTGGCCTGATAGTAACAGGTAGTGGCGCATCGACTTCTACTTCCTGCAAATGGCTTGTCCGTGTAGCAGGCCTGATAACAATGGGTAGTGGTGCTTCAACCTTAGCAACAGATGGTGGTGCTTCAACCTTAGAAACAGATGGTGGTGCTTCAATCTTAACAACAGATGGAGGTGCTTCAACCTTAACAACAGAGGGTGGTGCTTCAACATTAGCAACAGATGGTGGTGCTTCAACCATAGCAACAGATGGTGGTGCTTCAACCTTAACAACAGACGGTGGTGCTTCAACCTTAACAACAGAGGGTGGTGCTTCAATCTTAACAACAGATGGTAGTGCTTCAACCTTAACAACAGAGGGTGGGTGCTTTAACCTTAACAGCAGATGGTGGTGCTTCAATCTTAACAACAGATGGTGGTGCTTCAGCCTTAACAACAGATGGTGGTGCTTCAACCTTAACAAACAGAGGGTGGTGCTCAACCTTACAACAGATGGCGGCGCTTCAGCCTTAATAACAGATGGTGGTGCTTCAACCTTAACAACAGAAAGTGGTGCTTCAGCCTCTACTTTCTGCTGCTTGCTTGCTTACATAGCAGGCCTGATAAAAAAAAAAAGAAGAAAAAACAGCTAGTGGAATTAATCTCTAGTTCTTGTAGAAAATTTAGTTTGCAGGACTGATAACAACAGATACTGGTGCATTAACTTCTGCTTCCTGCAGCGGACTGTCAATTTTGCAGGATTGATAACAACAGATAGAAATGTATTAAGCTGTGCTTCCTGCAGCTGACTTGCTTGTATAACAGAACGCGATAACGATTGTCTGTACTTCTACAGATGGTTCGCTTGTATAGCAGCATTCATAACAGCAGATAGTGGTGCATTTACTACTTCCTACACATGACTTGCTTGTAATGCAGGACTTAGAAGAAAAGACGGAGATGATCAACTTTTACTTCCTGCAGTTGACTTGCTTGTATGGTAGGACTAATAATGTGAAATAGAGGTGCAGTTACCTCTGCTTCCTGCTGATAACGTGACCTTATAGCACGACATGACTGCTGATATCAGCCCTGCTCGACTGACAAGTCATCTACAGAAAGCGCTGACTGATGCAGTACTATCTGCTGTTGTCAGTCTTGCTATACTAACAAAATCAGTCATCTACAGAAAGTATTGACTGATGCAGTAGTATCTGCTGTTGTCAGTCCTGCTATACTAACAAGTCACTGCAGAAAGTATTGACTGATGCAGTACTATCTGCAGGGCAAGGATTTGTTTACAGCTCTGCAAGAATTTTTACTCGGACATTTACGCGTCTTGTTCTGTGTTCACCGGACAAATAAAGATACTAACGTGAACATTAAAGTGTTATTGTTCTGTGATTCTTTGGAGGACGTTCATTCTGATGTTTGTTAAGTTAGTCTTGTTTTGTGCGTGGGGTGGCGTCATCACAGGCACTGTGATTCGGTGGTGCGTTTGCAGTGTGATTTGGTGCTGCGTTTGCAGTGTGATTTGGTGGTGTGTTTGCAGTGTGATTTTGTGATTTGGTGGTGTGTCTGCAGTGTGATTTGGTGGTGTGTTCGCAGGGCAAGGATCTGTATATGGACATCGACTGTCGTGGTCTTCGCCTCGTGGACCCCTCCGACACCACCCTGCTGAACTCCCAGCCCATCCACTCCATCCGTGTCTGGGGGGTGGGGCGCGACAATGGAAGGTAGGTCTCGCCACTCAGCTTTCCTCTGCGTGGTCTGGAATTCATGGTGGTTATGGTAGACGGTGATTTTCTGTCTCAATTCTTCTTTCGGGGCCTGAATTGTCTGGTATAATGGTGATGATTTTGGTCGTCCACTTTCTTAACTCTTGCCCACACTATTTTGTATTGTCCGGACGGAATATTGGGATTGTTTTTTTGGCAATTTTCCGTCAGAACTCTACTCTCTGATGTTTGAAATACTGGTGATTGTGGTGTGGGTTTTCTGTGACAAGTCTTCACTCAAATGTCTGGAATACTGATGGTGGTGGTGATTTTGTCTTATTTCAGTTTCTCTTCTCAGTGTCTGTAGTGTCTGGAATGGTGGTAATTATGGTGATGGTTTTCCTTGCTGGCGCTGTTGTCTATGTTGCTTAAAAAGCAACCAAAAATGTACACGTACACACACACACACACACACACACACACACACACACACACACACGCACGCACGCACGCACGCACGCACGCACACACACACACACACACACACACACACACACACACACACACACACACACACACACACACACACACACACACACACACGCACACACACACACACACACACACACACACACACACACACACGCACACACACACACACACACACATATGTTGACAGTGGGGTGCCAGGAAACAATCTGCTTGAAAAAAGCGGTAAGAGCGTCCGTGGAAGAAAAAAATAACAATATTCCGTTCCATAGAAACTTGTCAGCTTGAAACTGTAGATAGGGAGCTTGTAGGCTATTGGAATTTACAGACTTTT
>JADBJO010000030.1:1268199-1313199 GCA_016801955.1 Conus betulinus | reverse complement strand
GGAAGAGCAACGTAGTAATCTGTAGTCAGGTTTAAAGAAATGTGCATTAATAATCAGCGAGACATGTGACTGGTTACAAAGTGTGTTTTCAGAGAATCAAAAACCTGTGCTGTATTGATTATAGATTTCTTTTATATATATGTACTTGGGGTGCAAAGTAAAGAGACTAGAATATGCACCTACATGGCACATGATACATAATAAAGGGATATATATGTTATTCCATTTTGTGTTATGTTTGTTAGTGCCAAAGATATAACAGTATTGCTGTGAAAAGTCATGAAAAGGACGTCGGTATTGCTGGACTTGTTTCTGTTGCCACAGGGGTTTTTGAAAAATGGAATATGTAGGTGACTGCATAGCCCTAGACTGCATAGCCCTAAGCCTCCTTATCCAAAACTTCAGGCTGAAAAATGATATGACAGAATTCTCAAAACGCAAGTCAGATATGTTCCTTCTTCAGTTCACAACAGAAAATCAACCAGCCAATAGTTTTTCTGCCTATCCTGGGGCTTTAATTCCCAGTGAAGAAAGAAAAAGAAAGAGAGATCTAAATAATTTAAAAGAAAAAGAGGATAACACTGTCAGGATCAATGCCTTTGTATATGATGCTTTCAAACAGTTTCCCAGGAAAATTGAAAAAAAATTGTGAGGAGTGCCACTGTTATGTGAAAGTAATGGTAGGTGCAGTGCTTTTGAGCCTGCAGTTTTGGATGAGGAGGCCTAGGGCTACACAGTGTAGGGCTATGCCAAAACTCAAGTCGCTGCACCCTTGTGCTTAGGGGAAAAAAAAAAAAATCGGGCTGTGTTTCCCTCCTTTTTGTATCCCTCTATCACAAAGACAGTCTGCTGAAGAACAACCATTTTTAGCCTGGAAGGCCGTCAGAGGGAGAGGAAATGTGTCTACATGCATGTTCTTGTTCTCATGAAATGTTTTTTGTTTGTTGGTTGGTTTTGTGTAGTTATGTAACGCTACAGATGATCAGATTTGTGCCAATGTTATGGAATGCTGACTGATAGAAGACCTGGAAAGGGTAATACAGATTGCAAGCATAGGCACATGACAAATTGAAAATATCGTTTTATTTTCCTCAGCCTCTGACTGAGAGATGAGTCTTCAAATACATGTGACTTGAACAGCTCATCACTGCCAGTGATCGATCAATTGCTTTCCAGGGACTTCGCATACGTGGCGCGGGACCGCATCACTCGGGTACACATGTGCCACGTGTTCCAGTGTGACACACCAGCACGTGAAATTGCCAACACACTGCGCGACATCTGCAGGCACATCATGCAGGAGCGAGGGGGGTACATGCCAGCCCGGTGGAATCGCGGCTTCACCGACCAACCGACTTGCCCAATCTGGACAAAATGGGTCAGTGCAACTTGTTGGTTTTCCTTTTTTTTTTTTTTTTTTTTAAGGATGCCATAAAACTGTTCAGTAAAGAAGAAATAATAGTACATCCGTTGCCTTTTTTAATGTAGAACAAACAAACAAGACACATATATAAGTGTTACAGGGCATGATAGATGCTGAAATAGGTGTTGGAGAGTTTGAGTGTGTATGTGTTTGTTTTCCGCTGATATAAATGAAAGAGAGGGGACTCCACTTAATTTTCTTCTTCAACCTCCTCTCCTTTTCCACCTTATCCATCCTCCTGTATATTGAAAAGACATCTGCACATTTTTCTTTAGTGGGGTTTCTTTTTGTTTTTGTTTTTTAGCAGTGATGTGACACCAAAAAAAGACTTGGAGTCTCACATTGATGATGAATGACAGCTGCCCATTTGAAAATTTTCCTTTCACGTGATGGGACTATGACAGTGTGGCAGTCACTCACTTGTGTTGGGCATGTGATGATTGCTGTGACCTGCCCATCTGGGCAAGAGCAATATTGTTTATACAGTAGTGAAGAAAGGAAGTTCATTGTTTTGCAAAGGAAAGTTCATTGTTTTGCCAATGTTGGATAATCATAACGTCAGCCGCTGATAGTACTTTGTGAAACTACCATTTCATTTAAAGTTACTATTTATGATATCAGTAGGATATAGATGGTACAGAGTTACAGGCCAAGACAGAAGGCACTGGCCAATCGGAATGGAAGCAACAGGTTGTCTAATTTTGGCCGCTTGCTGAGAAAACAGCAGATAAGGATAAATAGTGTTTTCTGTGTTTTTTTTTTCCACATTTAGTGATTACAGCTTTAAATTGTCACTGATTAAAGGGCAAGTGGTTTTGCCAGGGGCAGATAGGAACTTTGCCTACCTATCCCTCGGGTAGGACAGGGGGAAAAAAATGTCCTAACTGATATTGCGAGGAAAAAATGGAGGTGTAACATCCTTGTAAGTTGTAGCTTGTATATACTGGTATCTGAGCTAGTACTGACCAAAGTTGCATAGTGTTTCAGTCCTGTTATAGAGGAGGTAACGTCTTTGAGAGAAAAGATTATCACAAATTCTCATCCTCAAGGGTGCAGTTCTGTTTACAGACAGGATATTTGTTAGTGAGTGAGCAGGTGGTCATGAAGTCTGTTGTAATGAATTTAACTCTTTTTTTCCAGACGTGACTTTTCCTACACCGATGGAGGAGCCACGCAAGGTCATTCGTTGCCATTACCTGGGCTGTCATGAAGTCCTTCGCCCAACAGGTCTGTGGGTTTTGTGCATTAACCTACTGAGTTGGGGGTTTTTTTTGTTTGTGTTTAAGGATGAGAAGTGCATGTGAGGGAGTAGTGTCATTGTGATTAAAACAAAAAGAACTTTTTGACTACCGCATTGCTTTGTCGTAACGTATGCCAAACTATAGATAGTTATATTTCAGGGCTTCTGATAGCGCACAAAAATGCGTACAGTACGCATTAAAACAGGCAAGGACCCATTGTGTGCATGTCAAACGCGTTCCTGGGGACCCCTTGACATTTTGGGGAAGAACAGATAACACGGGAAACGACAGCATCCAACATGGTAGCCTCTGATTGTTGTCGTCTGCTACAATGCAGGAGTAGCTTCCCTTGCTGTTCTTTCCCACAACCCAATTCACTCTCACACGAAAGAGAGACTCTTTGTCCTGATTCCAAAATGTCTTTGACAGCGTGGTTAAAATCATCGTCTGGAAAACAAAAAAAATAATGGAGCATAGGAGTGAGATAATGAAGATGGTGAACCCACACCATCAAGTACATCTACATGTGACAACCGACATTCCCCAAAAAGAAAAAGTTAGAGCCTACAATTCTAGGTGGGAGAAAGAGTTTTCCTGGCTTCAGTTTGACAAATTGTCTCGGGGAATGAAGTGTTCGTAGTGTGTGAAGACTGGTTTGAAAAATACTTTCGTCAGTGGTTGCACGAACTTTCAAAGAAATGCTCTAGTAAGACACGAGTTGACTGCCGACCACAAATCTGCTAGTGCAGCTAATAAAAGGCAAGCTGACATGACCCAATGTGTTAGAAAGGCCTATGAGAAGACTTCTCACATGCTGTTTGCTCAGATGGGAGCAGCTCTGATCCTTTCAACAGATGGCTTGCCTGATTTTTTTAACATGGAGTAGGGACCCCTTGAAGTAAGCCTGGGACCCTTGGACATCTGAAAAAGGGGGTCCCTGGGACCCCAAAAAATTTTATCTTAGCAGAAGCCCTGATATTTGTCAGTCACTAGACAACCTGGGGTACTTTTTTAAAAAATATTTTAAAAAAAAAAAACATGAAAAGAGATTTATAAATCCAAATCATATCAAATTGTATATAAAGGTCTGATAGCAGGTGTACTTTGTGTATGTTTCAGTGTGTGTGTGTGTGTTGGTGATACTTGCAACTGACCATTTTGGTCACCTGCCTGCACTGTGAAGGTTCAGGACCTAGACACCAACTCGGCACAGCTGGGTCTCCAGGGTCATATTCACAGATTTCAATCCCATTCACGTAGACTACATTAATGTGTTGAATCGTCAGTTAAATGACACTTTGGCTGCTAGATGACCTTCAGATACGTTAACTATAGTGTCGGTATTACTGTCGCTTGTTGTTGTCATCCATATACTCTTCAAAATGAAAAGAATTAAAACCTGCTCTCAAGACACTGCAGATGGCAGGAGCAAGAACTACAGCTGCCCGCTCAAATTGCAGCATCTTAATTTTCAGTCCCAAATAAGAAGTGCAGTAACACCAGCCACCGTGGCGAAGTGGTTAGCGTCGCGGACTCCCGGCTGGGAGGTCGTGGGTTCGAATCCCATCAGAGTCATGTGGGTTTTTCTGCCCCCGACCAGCTCCTACCCAGAGTTGAGTTTGCTGCGGACTCAGTTGGGAAGACTGGGACCACACAGTCGAGTTTCATCCACTTAATGGATGCGTTTCTGAGTGTGTTGCTCAAATTCCTTGACCAACACTGCAGGTGTCTGTATCTCTCGGGCCTGGTTGACGCCCGGGATATATTATGAAAGGAAGCGTAGAGTACAGCCCTGTCATGTAGTCTCAGACCGAAATGAAAATCCGTAGCATCATCTTAATCTTCACCATCCTCATTGTCATCAATCAGCATTAAAAAAATGTCTCGATTCTGTGGCCCTTCATGCCCTGCTCTCATGGTGACCTCAGTTTCGATGTCCTCTCCACGTCTGTGGCCTTGGTTTGGTTCCGTCGGGGTCACCGGTATCGGCGAGTCTATGGGGGCTGTCGTTGGACGGATGTGGTGGCGCCCTCTGGAGGAAGAGCTCACTCATGCCGCTCCGCGACTAAGCAATTTTGTCGTCAGTAGGGGGCTTAGTAGGTGGTGTCCTGCGTATGTTAGATCAGAACAGGCGCCACTGAACACCACCGAAGTGACTCAGCAGCAGTGCAGTGTCTCCTCCGGTGGGTTGCCTCTTGACGACTTGACAGTGACTGCTCCCTGTGGATTGTCGGTGCCGGGGCTGCGGCGGGTCCGACCGCTGTGGTTGGGACGGTGTCGGAATGAGCGGCGTGGGTGCACTGCCTCTGAGGTGGCACAGAGATTGGGACAGCAAAAAAAAAAAAAAAAAAAAAAAGAAGTGCAGTAACATGAAGCAATAGTAGACTGCCCCTTGCACAGTGACCCAGAGCACAAGCAGTGGCAGACAGGCAGATTAAAAGGTAGATAGATGAGTATAATTCATCCAGAAACAAACTGATCCAAAATTTTGGATTGAATGGCACCAATAGTACAATATTTGGTTAAACTGAGAGGAATAAATTTTAAAGTGAACTATTAGTGAGTCCGCCAAACAACAAGGACAAGCAAATAATAAGACAAAAACGCAACACATTTTGACCTCTTAGGTCTTCTTCAGGCAAGACAAACAACATTCAGGAGGATGAAAACAAAGAACAAGCCATCACTTATCTTCTCAAATTTGGCACCAAATTTGAGAAGGTAAGTGATTGCTCGTTCTTTTGTTTTCACTAATAATTCTTTTTAAAATTCATTTCAGTTTCCACCTGTAGTCACCTCACTTTGAAATGGAAAAAAAAACTAATTAAGCCCTTTCATTTTCAGGTGCAGTGTATGTAACAGGTTGAAAGAAAGATTAAAATGGACACGATCACTGTGATTAGATGTGGAGTCTGTGTGTCGCAGGTATGGACATTGTCAACGAATCGGTGGACTGGATGTACTACAGGGTGGCCCCAGAGAGGTGGACCTTCGTCAATGTGGCCATCGCCCCTCCCACAATCACCATCACCCAGCATGGGGGGGTATGCTGACACTTCACTTGTTCTCTCTCTCTCTCTCTCTCTCTCTCTCTCTCTCTCTCTCTCTCTTCTTCCATATCTCTGCCTAGGATGGTTTAGAAGGAAATCAGTGACCTGTTTTCAGAGCATGAGGCCTTGTGGTGTACATGAATTTGGTTGATGCATAATTTCTTGCATACTGTCTTGGTGGAATAATCTCTGTCACTTTTGGCATGCACATTACAGAAATCCAATCATGAACTGACGTTATTTTCTTGTTTGTGTAAAATGTACTGTTGATTCACACATTTCAGATGTTTAGCTTAAGATGAATATTTTTAATAATACCAGTGTTGGAAATTTGGGTTTACAAGCAACGTTTGAAAAATTAGTTTGATCATAAAATCCAGTGTATCAGTACGATGAGCTTGGGGAGAAAAGGACTCAGAATTGTTTTGATTTTACCAGTTATTCTAGTAGCTAGTTCATTTTTGTGAATAATATTATGAAAGTAAGCATAGAGTACAGCCGTTTCATGCAGTATGAGACCAGAAGAGACAACACTCTCATCTCCATTATCCTTATTGATCTGCAAAAAAGGCTCAAATTCTGTGGCGCGTTCATGCCCTGCTCTTATGGAGACCTCAGTTTCAATTTTTTTCAGTGTCTGTGCCATTGATCAGTTCATGTCAGGTTGATGGTATCGGGGTGATTTTGTTATTCCTAGGATTTTCTGATTTCAACAGACATTTAGTCTTGAAAAAGGTGTGTGTATTTGCTTAAAATGGTAAGAGACATTCAGTATAATGTGCACTTAATCATGTTTCAGAAACCAGTTTATTTAATGTACTTTTTTAATTTAGTCCAGTGTCACACAGGACATAATTTCTCTTTTGAGATAACATAGCTATTTGTTGTTGTTGATATTAAATGGATTTCACATAATGGTACTGTTGTATAATATAATCATAGTGTATCATGTAACTGTGTCATTGTATGTCCAGAACCCTGACAACATCATCGAAGAGTGCCGTGTGCGTTTCCTGTCTTTCATGGGCATCTCCATTGTCAGTGTAAAGTAATGGGCCGTTCGTCACAGCTGTGTGTGAGTGTATGTGTAACATCCCTGTAATGGGCAGTTAAATGTCACAGCAAGGAAGTAAGTGGGTACCGTGTGTACGTGTCACAGCTGTGTGTTTCATGTGGGGGTAGATGCTGGGACGCACAGCTGTGTGTGAGTGTATGTGTACACATCCCTGGTGTTCATGTGGGGTAGATGCTGCAAGGAAGCAAATATGTAGCCACTGGTGTGTTTTCTCTAGGTGCTTCTTACCTTGCTTTTGTTGTTTCTGGTTGATTGTAAAGGGCAGCCATTTGAAGGAGTTCAGGTTGAAATCAAGGTCACAAGAGTCAATTGGGAACTGAATCACAGAGATTTATCATGAAACGATAATCTTGTCGACCGAAAGTTAATGCATGCAGATGTTTCACAAAGGTCACAGTCTAGTTCACAGTAGTCGGTGAGAATCTCGTTCACAAATTATTCGGGGCACACACTTAATCTCCAGATGTTACTGTTGAGATGTTTTAGTCATAGTCATGTTCTTCAAGGCTCGAGTTTTTTTGTTTTTAATCATTAATTGATAGTCATGTACTGGCAGAAAAAGGACATTTAACAGGTAAAGAAATTATGTTATTTGTGAACTAAATACATTTGTTTTCCAAGACAAAACAAACAGAACTGTAACATTTTCAGTATGGAGGAGGCTTTGCCCATAGAGAAAAGTCTTATGTCCATTCTTAAGCCTTAATTAGGTTTTTTTTTATCTGCAGTGGCACTAAGTACTGATTCTACATCAGAAGACTGGGTGAATTCTCAAGAAGAAGCATTATATCCACTTTCATGATGTAATGACACTTTTTAAAAAAAAAAAAAAAAGGCATGCAGATACTGTGAATGAATACCAGATTTACCTTGGTGTCTCTCAAGTAATGGTTTTACTATAATATTACTGTAACAGTCGAAATTTTCATGCGAAAAAAAAAATAATGAAAAACAGGGTGGAAATTCACCTTGTTTTTCTCATGCGAAATCACAAAAGCATACATGCTTACCCCTACGGAATTTCCATATTTTCTACGGCAATTAACAAAAAAGAAAACGAAGTAGCTACGGCAATTACGGAAATTTATTCTTCATTGCGGTAAAACGATTTTTCAACAAAATTTACTTGAAACAATTGTGAGTTGAAGCAGACGATGCTTTTGAAAGCAGAAGCAGAACACTGAATGGTAAAAGGGACGTAAAGCCCCATCTTCATCAAGCAGACGAATAGCGTATGTATCCAAAGGCTTCTGCTATAGAGGGACGTTAAACTCGGTTATTCAAGCAAACGATGCTTTTGAAAGCGGAAGTACTAAACCGGATATCGCAAGTAATTGAAGTTTTGAAAAGCATGGCATCTAATACAAAGAGAAAGCGAATGGATGTACCAACTGGTGATGCCGATGAACCTGCATCAAAAAAGCATCAGCTGTCACAGAAGTTCATGAACAAATACAGTGGCAAATTTCCCTTCATTGTGAAATTGGATTCTGGCGATTCAAAAGCAAGTGCGTGATTTGTGACAACGCATTTTCTGTAATTAAAACATGGCGGTTAAGTTTTGTCTTATTCTATGCATAGGTTGAGCTGATTTTGACACCCTGACCAACTCTTTCCACAAACTGTTTCAAAAGAAAAAAAATGAATGCTACCGATTTTGAGTCTGTGCTACAGAAATTTGAATCAGTGCTACTGAAATTTATTTTTAGAGGTAGGCATGTATGCAAAAGTTCATTTTGTTACTTAGATCATTTTGCAACAAGCCATAATTGTATTTTCAGATGTACAAATTTCACTTTTGCATGTTTATATGTAATATCCTAGTAGACTAAAAATGGGAGTCTTGTTCCTGATGTTTCGAGCTCTGTTGGCCAGGTTGTGTGCGTTTGTAATGCACACGGCACAGAACAAGTTCATGTCTCACGTGTTCCACTGTGAGCCATCTGCAGGTCCTCTCTGCAAAACCATTGAAGCTGCTTGTAAGGTTAGTGCATCTGCATTTGGCATTGTACGTACTCCAGGGTTTGGTGTGACAGAGACAATTTGCTCTGCTCATCAGCGAGTTCATAGATTCTCAGTTTCACTTGTCAGATTTTTTTTTTTTTTAAGTAGTTGGGTATCTGGGTGTATTTTGTGTGTGTAATGTGTCAGTGCGAGTTAAATCTATTCCACATTTTTACTTTTTTCTCCCTCAGATGAAATAGCTTATATAGAAATAGGATACCAAGACAGAAATTGTTCTTCTACGGTCTTTTTATTACATAGTGAATATGTTACACATTGTCCAAAGTGGACACTAGTTGCCCATTCTGCAGTGTATATTTTTCAGTATGGCTTTTTATCTCTTTCCCCTTTTTTTTTTTCTGTCCATTGAAATGCTTTTTTTTATGTTGTTAAATTAGATCTTACTTCAAGGGGAATTCCTGGCGTTCTCAATACAACCAAAACGGGAGGGAGAGGGTGGAAGGGAAGGTGGGATGCTTAGTGAGCACAAGTACAAAAGGCCCTATGTGCTCAGCTAGTGAATCCTAACGTTGATCGTAGGAAAATGAGCCCAAATGTTTTATTTGATTGATGAACAGTGATTTAATTGATTGGCAGCTTCGCTATCAGAAGTGTTTGGACGCTCATCCACAGACCCCCAAGTCAATGAAGAATGGGAAGGTGAGTGTCCAGAGACTGGTATGAGTCAGTGGTACATATCCCTTGTATGTCCTCCATTGTTGTTGGGTGTATTCATTTGTCAAGAGCATTTCTTGTCTCTCTTTTATCCATTGATTTGGGTAATTCAACAGGACAGCAGCCACCCTAGCACTTTGTGACAGCAAGTACAGTCATGTGCTCGGCTTTAAAACAAATAGGGAGATCAACCAATCTTTTGCCCCCAATTGGGGGGGGGGGGGGGGGGGGGGGGGGGGGGGGGGGGGGGGGGGGGGGGGGGGGGGGTATGACCGTGTCAGGTCTCAGGATGTAGGGATTCTAAAATTGTCCCCGAGGGTAGCTTCGCCAGGCATTTTATGGTTTTAACAGGCTATAAAAACTTCATAAGCTGTTTTGTCAGCCGTACATCAACCCTTGTATCGTGTTCTTCAGTTAATTCTGACTAAAACCGAAATTGTTCAACAATAGATGAAGAGGTACCCTTCTCTTGTTCTCGGCCCATTACGCAAGATGCAGTTTTCATGTGTGCTTAGTGGGCATCATGACTGTGGACAGTGTGTTGGATCAAAAACCTGGGGAGATGAAAGTTGCGATCTGATACCTAAATATGATCAGAACGTTGGTCAGGGCAGCAGGTTCTTCCATGAACTGGGTCGAATGAATTCATATTTTCCCGTCACCTTTGCGCTGTGCCTCTTCTTTCCTCCATCCTTACTCGGAAAAACCCCTCTGCTCACCTTGGACCTTCTGCCACACCACAAAGAAAGCACCTTGAGTGGGTTCCATTTTGAGCACCAAGTGTCTGCTTGCTTTCAGTTATTCAGCTTTTCTTTTCAGTTAATAAAGCATGGATGAATTCTGGTGTTTGGCAGTGACTACACTACTCCTTAGATTTTATGTAAACGCCAACCAATTATCAAAAATCAGTTGTGGCTGCCACATACATTTTCATCCAGAAAGGGCGTTACAGATAATATTCATTTACTGTGTGTGGTTGATGATTGACGGCCTGGATTTAGTTTTTGAAGAAAGAAACGGGTCCTTCCTTATGTGACATAATCAGTGGTTTCAGTGAGAGAGAGAAAAACTGGTTATGTCTTTTGGGGTCTTCCTTATGTGACAGGTACATGACTTCACTGAGAGTGGAGCTAAAGGTCATGTCGTTTGTAAGGATCCCCAAAAAAATTTTTCCCGATACCCTTTAATCATTTTGTGGACATTATCATTTCCATTGCATTAAAGTATGAAAGACTTCTTCACTTACTGCATAAATTAAGAACATCTCATTTGAAACAGCTTCAGTTGGCTAAAAGAATAAAGAACTTTGAAAGGGTTGAGGGTGTTTTTTTTTTTTGTTGTTTTTTTCTCCACTCGGCCATCAGTATATTGTGATTCCTGGCCTCTTAGTCTGTAGGTGATTGTCCGTGTTCATCTAGCTATGCTCATTATTGTGTAGTTCTGTGTCATCATATGTTTGTTCCACTGCTTGTTGTTTTGTCCACCCTTTGCTTGATGTCCTGTAAATGTGCCATTGATATTGTTAGATAAATTTATACACAAGTTTGGTATTAGGGACTACAGCAGAATTGGTGAAATATAAACACTGAAGTAGCACAAAGCAATACATATTCAGTACTTAATGCAAAGTTAATTTGTCGTGGTATGTGTTTTATGTGTCATAATCCACAGTGCTGTCATCGATAAGCACTGTATGCATTGATTGTAGTTAAAGAGATTAAGTTCATTTCTTTTCCCAACCCTCTCCTATGTCCAAGGTCTCATTGTGTGTTAATCAGGTGTCCTCAGCTGGGAAGTGTTATTTTGCATATTATTTTGGTTTGTAATTTTGCTAGGTCTGAAGAAGACATGTTTGTGGAAAATTCTTGTATGTTTGTAATTTTTATTACGTGAGCATTGTTTTGCATCTCTGTGTGTGGTATGTGTGTTGTAATTTTTTTTTATTTCCTTGCTTTGGTTTCTTTTTTCATGATGCATACAGACAATGTTTTTCATATACAAACTCCCTCCAGCCTCCTGGCTGTCAGGAGAAAGGCAATATGAGAGAAGTAAAGAAATGAGGACAGTTGAGAACAGAGAGAGAGATACATGTGTGCGTGTGTGTATATGTATGTACATATATGTGTGTGGAGATGTTCACTGTATGCCTGCGTGTGTGTGTGTGTGTGTATACATACATACATTCACAGATGCACACAAAATACACATGTATGTGAACACAACTGTAGAGCCGTACTTCATTAGCTTTATATGTGTTTGTATAGTCCCAACTATTTTGGTAGCAACTGGCTTAGAGAGTTACATTGAAGGACAAATGATGCGTATAACTCTTGTCTTCCTAAGTTTTGATATAGTTTGGTAGGGGATGTTTTCCACACATCCATGTTTGATTTGTCCTACCGAAGATGATGACTGCTATGTTACACAGCCCAGTATATCACTTGCCACTGGCCTTGACCTGCAGAGCATTGGATCGGCATGGAAGACACGGGTCAAGGTCAGCATTCAGAGCATACTGGGCATGGTGAAGAGTAAAGCGGGCATGCCATGCTGAGGGCACCCTAGTGATGGTCACCTGCACGCAGACATTTAGAACAATATACAGGTATAGTGTGCAGAGTGCCAGCTCAGGGTGAGAGTAGTTTCCGCATATTTCACCTGGAATGACGCTAATCCCCAGTTTTCTAACACTTTAACATGCGCTCATGCTGTTCCAGGCATAGCTGTTGTGCAGGTATTGAGTGTTAAAGGCAGTTGCCCAGGCTTTGCTTTGTTCAGATCTACTGTTTGATGAGGCCAGTCATGTATGGCAATTTTTTTTTTTAATTATGAAGTGTACAGGTGTTTTTTTTTCATTTTACTTTAAGCTGTTTATTTTTTTGTTCTTATTGATGAGATTTGCTAATGATTCGCTGTGCCTTACTGCTTGCTGATGCAAGATTTCTCTTTCACAGGGTTTTATTTAACCTTTACCAGCCGTGTCAGCCAGTAGTGGCTGACAGAATTTCTTAACCTTGTGCCGCGTCAGCCAAGGCTGGCTGACAGACAGACAGTACATTCTGCCGTGTCAACCACTATCGCATGACAGGAACATAAAAAAATTCCTACTCTTTCCGTAAAGTGATCCAAGGGAATAAGCTCTGTAACTAGTTTTGGGGATGTCGTAGCGAGTTGTAGACCATACTTTCAGTGGCCTATCATGAACTTGGCTGACCCCAGGAGCTTTGAAACAGAGAAACTGGCGGCACCGACACACGGCACACGTATTTCCTGTGCCAGAAAAAATGTTAGTCAGGCGAAGGGGTGGTAGCGATTTCTCGCTCAATGAAGCACTTGAAATCATATTACAAAGTGGATCTGGTGATGAGGGGAGTGATAGAGAGATAGAAAAACTATGAAAGAGAAGAGGAAAGTGAATTGTTTGAAGATGCAGCCATCCCTTCATCTTCTGATTTGGTGTTGTAAAAGAACGGAATAGAATGTAAACAAAGCATTTTTTTCTACTTGTCAGACATGTTTTTAAATGCACAGTCATGTGTATACACATTGAAAGTAAATGGTTCGAAATTACTATGTTCGATTCGTTGAGTGTTTGTTCTTTCCTGTGACACCTAACGCAACACTGTCAGTTGTTGTCTAGCTACCGTAAAAATAAATTAAAAAGTGGCCAAATATGCACGTCAGCAGGGACCGAACGCTATGCGCAAGCGTGCGTTAGCAGGGAATCGTGCTGTCCATGTTGTTCTTGGCTGGATAGTATTAAGCCTCTAGTTTTTCCGCCAGTTTTCAAGATCTTACTGTCACCATGCAAGTTTTTTCTTAACCTACCTATGGTGATAATTGCTGACATGACTAATTATGGATGCTCCACTGTAGCTGAACTGCAACAGCAAGCAGAGGCTGCTTCCCAGCAGTGTCCCACCCATTTATTCAAGACGATGCCTTATTTAATTTTGCCTCCTTATGTTCTGTACAGCTCACAGTAACAATATTTTCTGTTTGTGGTGTTACACCTTCTTAAGGAGACTAAAACAGAGCAGTGAAGATTTCTCAAAGCAGTCAAGCACTGAAAGCCTCGTTGTGTTCCTGACTATGAAGAAATTTTTTTGCTGTGTGCCCAGATATTCTTGTATCTCTGCTTTTATTTTCTTGACCTGAAATGTTAACATCTCTGCACTTTTGTCAAACGTCCTGAAAATCTTGCATCTCTGGTTTGTCTTGCACTCTGAAAACTTCAGTATCTGTGAGTTATTGTCTTGTTTCCTGAATCTTGCTTTTTAAGTTTTGCAACCTGGAAGTGTTAGGTCTGCTTTGTTTATCATGAGACCAGAAAAGCTTGCATCTTGGCTTTATTGGTTTGCATTCTGAAATTTCTGTGCGTCTGCTCTATTGTCTCGTTTCCTAAATTTTGCATCTTGTGTCAGATTTATTTGCCTTGCGTCTTGAAAAACCGTCTTTGCTCTGCGTTACTGATTTGTATCCTACAAGAATGATGTATTTTGTGTCCTAAAAATCTTGCATCTCTGCATTATTGTTTCATGTTTTGAAAATCTTGAATCTTTGTTTCTGTGAATTAGAACAGGAACCCAGTAATTTGGTATTACGTTTTCTCAGCCATACTTGTTCCTTTAGGTGTGCCTTTTAATGAGGACAATGCATTGAATGTAGGTTGCTAGGCTAAAGTCTGTTGCCCCATGAGACAAAACAATGCCAGCATATAATGCGGTAGAACTGCTTGCAATGTAACAAAAGCTGTGTTACCATTTCAGTTCTCTCCCCTTGTCACTTTCTGTGTTTCTCGTCACTGGTGTGGGGGATAGTATTTTCACTGCAACATTGTAATTGCAGCCATGTCAATGTGGTTTTCTGGTCTGTCAGCATCAGTCTGTCCCAACTATCTCTTTCACGTGTCTCTGTCTTTCACTCTTGCTCTCTCAAGGACTTTTTATTTAAGAAGTGTTAATACATCCTCAACAAGAGAGTTGCTTTTGGCAATTATATATCTTGGCAGAGATAATTAATCATATTTATTACACTTACCTTTTTTTTTTTCTTTAATGAGTGTCTACAATGCACACCCAGTTTCATCCAATTGCAGCATCAGCACTGACAAATCACCAGGGAGTAATAAATACAAGTTCATCATGAGGCACCCCACTAAAGGAGACTTTAATATGTTCAGGAGTGCATGTTCTGATCCAATATATGAAAGACATCACTTATCAAGCCCTGTACTGATTGCAATAATTGTGTAGTCACAGAGCCCCGTCTGGAGAGTGCTTATCCACATCCATCCAATGACAGATCAGTAGACATTTTGACAAAATTTGCCACATGCATATACATGTGAAGGCAACATCAAAACTGGGGTTACCATGGGAGCAGAGTGTGGAGGGCCTCTTGTTTGAACCATTTTTATGATGCTGCTGCTGTGGGGTTCCATTCTGTATGAAGACTCTATGGCGAGACTGGTGATTTCATAGTATGTTCACAACTTTGTTTCATATGGATTTTTACCCCATTGCTTTTTTACTTTACATAAGCAGTTTTAAGTGAACATAAATTTGTTCCTTGAAGATCGCTGCCTGAAGGTCAGATGTATTGACCGTTTTTCTTTTTGTGCAGTTGCTCAAAAGAACATAAGAGGTACAAAACTATAATCCCAACTCAAATACAATCAAAGAGAACAGCCTCCCTAGTTTTACTATCTGTGCACTCTATCTTTGCTGCGGAATATTTTTCTCTGTGAAATGTCAGCACTAGGAAATATCTTTCTTTCGTTTTTCAAAATGCAAGTCGAGCCGATGCACAACATTTAACCTTGATTTATTCCTCCCGACCCCCCATGCCTGCCTTTTTTTTCTGTGTGCAGAGGCTGAGTTTGAGTCTGAAGCAGAGCGTGCAGTGCATGTTTGGATCCGTCGCCCAGCTGGTCTCCCCCAAATAGGCTGCATGTGGCGATGAGGTGTGGGGCTTCAAAATAAAAGAAGTCTGGCCAGGAGGAAGAAAAGAGTTTAGAAGAAACTGAAAGATGCCAGACCAGGAAGAAAAGACATGATGGAACAGTGTCATCTTCATGACATTGGGACCCATCCCAACGTGCAACTGAATATACATTGTTTCTGTTGTTTCTTTTTCTCTCTCTCTCTTTTTTTTTCCCCTTTTTTTTTTCTCTTTCTGTCGTTGGATGTTGATGGATTATGCGAGTGTATGAACCGTTTAGAAGAGATTAGCAGTGTGCAGGAAAGACTATACATGTGCTTTGCTGTTTGTTTAGGTCTGCTTGGGTTTTTATGTAGCTGCTGAGTAGAAAGCATTTCGTTTCCAACAGCTTTTATGGTATATTAGCAGCCATTTCCTACAACTTCTAGTCAGCATGTTAAAATTATTGCCAACAGTTTTTGTATCATATTTACGTCATTTCCAACAATTATTGTGATGTTTTGACAGTTGTTTCAAACAGCCGTTGTGTTATGTTACAATCACTGCCAAAGCCTTTTATTTCATGTTGCTGCCATCTCCTAAAGCTTTTGTATGTCACAATTAATTCCAACAGCTTTTGTATTATTTTACAGTGAATTCCAGAAGCTTTTGTGTTTATGTTACAATCCTTTTTTTTTTTTCCAAGGCTTTTGTATCATGTCACAATCATTTTTAACAGTATTTGAATCATATCAGTTATTATATCGTTTACTTAACAGCTTTTGTATTATGTTGCTATCCGTTTCAACAGTTTTTGCTCCCAATAGCTTTTTGTGTCTGATTACAATCGTTTCCAATAGCTTGTGTCATGTTCCAGTCATTTGTAACTGCTTTTGTATCAAGTTGCAGTCATTTCAAATGCCTTTGTGTCAGGTCACAATCATTCCCAACAGCTTTTGTGTCAGCTCACAATCATTCCCAACTGCTTTTGTGTCAGGTTAAGGTCATTTTCGACAGTTTTTGTGTCAGGTTATAATGGTTTCCAACAGTTGTTTGTCAGGATACAATCGTTTTCAACAGCTTTTGTAGCGGGTTACAATCGTTTTTAACAGTTTTTTGGTGTCATACTGCAATTTTTGTGACATGTTATACAGTCATTTCCAGTAACTCTTATGTTGCACTAGTCATTTCCAACAGCTTGTGTGTGAGGTTAAATTATTAGATTTAGCAGGTACATAGTGCATCATGCATGATGTGGACAGACTATTAATTGCTCTTTGCAGTCTGAATAGGTCTTACCAACACTTCAACTAGTAGCATTTCTAAATGAAGCCAAACCAAGTGTACATGTTGCATTCATCTGAGAATTAAGGTAAAGCTTGGCCAATCCTTGGCATGTCATCTCCAAAGTACTAGTACCCAGACCATAATCCAAAGACTAGCAGAAGAAAACCCTGATTATGTGAGAAATGAACTTTGAAATCCAGCACTTACCTCCCAAGTAGATTCATAACCCCTGGCAATTGTAAAGAGCAAGAGAAATGATTTTTAAACTGCAGTTTAACATATCTGCACCAGATGCGGTACATTTCAACTGAAACTGATGGCCCCTCTCTCTCTCTCTCTGTCTCTCAGCGAATCTTCTTCTTCGATTCTTTTATAGTTGACAAATGGCCAAGAATTAATCTCATGTTGCAATACTGTGCATAAAGGTGTCGTTTCCGATTTTCATTATGCTGTCATGAAGCATATCTTAACTTCCCAGCCATGTAGCCTCAAAAAGGAGTATGACCAACAAACTTCCACTCCTCCCTGCCACACACACACACACACTGTGGGCAGGGAAAGCCATCAATGGCTGGAAACGTGAAACGGCTTAGGGTGGTTCAAGTCAAGAAAACAATGTTTCCTTCCCTTGCATTGGTCGGCCATGTATGAATGACTGCATGCCCCCTCATTTCCACTAGTGCAGAGATACTTTTCATTTTTCTGTGATTCTTCTTTTGAGGTGTTCTTTATCGTTCTGTTGCCCGTTGTTCTTGAACCTGAATTGTTGATACTTTTGATTTTTGTGTGTTGTAGCACAGCATTTTTTAGACATTGTGATATATCTGTGATCTTTTTTTTTTTTCTGGTTTATGTTGAAGGATTTTTTGGTGATACTTTCAATGTATGTAACGGGACTGAAGGCAATGTAGGCATGATAGTGAATTCTCATCCATTTAGTCCTTTGTCATATTTTAGAAATGTTGATCTTTGTTATCTGTCCCAGTGGGGTTGTTGACTCATCCAGAACAAATAGTTCCCCTGCAGCTGTAGGTTCTGTGCCTGTAACAGACCAGTTCATCCGTACAATTTCACCGTACTTTTTACACATTTGGCAAAAATACAATTTTAAAGAAATACATCCCCCCCAAAAAAAATGCAGACGAAGCTTTTTGAAGTCATTGCACTGCAACGATTTATAGCTGGGCTTTAACCAAAGAGCAACAACTCTTGCTGACTACTGCACAGGATATTGCCTGTGCCGTTTCTTCTTTGACATCGTGCCCTGAACTATTGAAAAACTAGCAAGAGAGAACGAGTTCTTACCAAAGTATGCTGATGAATCAGGTTTGAAATTAATTTGTGTTGGAAAGAATCTATTTTACTATAGTTAATACAAGATCAGGTGATCAGTACCCTGAAACGTAGGCAGTGTGATGGCAGGTGTGAACAAGTACCCCTTCCCCGCATCTAATGTACAATTCTCAACAGCTACAAACTCGCATCTCATGAAAAAAAAGAATGGTAGAACTTCTGAAGGCAGAGGTGGTGGGAAACTAAATGGGGAAAATCTTTTTTTCTGTGTTTTCCTCTTCAGAAGAATCTTAATGTGGATTTTGCAGTGGGATTTCATTAAGCAGGGTTCATACAGGTTTAAAACGTCTGTAAATTTGAAGTCCATTTTCCAGGCCCTGGAAAAGTCTGGAAAATCACACTATGGCCTGGAAAAGCCTGGACACTGAAGAATCAAACACAATTGCTTGGTATTATGCATGGCTGCTTTGATTTTCAGCATCATTCAGCATTTATAATGGGGGGAAAAGATTTCTGTGCCCTCAAACATATTTCATTTCTTGTGCATCACTCACTTTAAGACATTGCACCATCAACAAAGCCTTGAAAGTGGTGTTGAAAATGCAGGTCTTGGCCTGGAAAAGTCTGGAATTTGGAGTTGCATTTTCTGTATGAACCCTGTTAATACAACTTCCAGATTTCAAGGCTTTTGGAGAGCTGCTTGTGGCACAAGTTGGTTTCCCTCTGCAGAGGGCTTCCAGGAAAGTAAGCCTGAAGAGAATGGAGTTGTGCACAACACGCTGTGCATCTTGTGAAGGTTTGGAAGTGAAGCAGTGCATCAGTTCTCCTTCCCTCCGTCACTTTTTCATGGCTGAACAACATATGATATTCACTAGTGTGCAGCCAGACTGGTTCTCTTTTGTGTAATGGATCAGATATAGTATATAAATGATCACTTTGGAAAAAAAAAGGGGGAAATGCAATATGAAGTAAATTCACTTATTTTCTTATATGAATATAGATGGCAGGGGAAGAGATTTTCACTCTTCAATAATGAAAACACTTCATTATTAAACGGTATCTTTTGTCCTGATAAGAAAGTGACGGTTATCATTGTAATGATTTTTTTCAGTTATGTTTTTTATGACGATACTTGTTTTTTATGGTTTTTACAACACAATTTTGGGCATGTTTTAGTGACCAAAAAAAGTGAATCCCCCCCCCCCCCCCCCCCCCCCCTGATAGGTTTTAATAGATGGCCAGCACTAAATCTGGTCAGAGTGGTGGAGATTTGACAGATGTAATTTGTGGTTCTACTGCGCAAATTATTTACTAGCATCTGTGTAATTGTACAGTGCTCTATGCAAGCACGCACATGCTCTCTCACACACCAACAGTGTAGTTCTCTTCAGGTTAATCCTGACAACTTCTTACCTCTGTCAGTTGAATCTGGGTCAAGTCCTGATAGTTCCTCATCTCTGTCAGTTGTAATGTTCCATTTATTTTATATGCTGTTCAGTTGCTGTTGTTTGGTCGGACTGTGTGTTCAAGAAAGATGTGATACTTGTGATAAAATGTTTATTTGGGGCAATATTTTCATTTGTACTTAGTTCTCTGCGTTTTATTTCAGTGGCACTTCATTATTAAACGGTATATTCTGTCCATACAAGAAAGTGAAGGTTTCCACTCGAGGGATTGTTACAGCTATGTTTTATGATGACATGTATTCAGAATGTATGCTTTGTAACAATTTTGGGAGAAAAAAAAAATTTTTCCCTGACAGGGTTTGATGGATGGACAGAACTAATATGGTTAGAGTGGTGGAGATTTGAAAGATGTAATGTGGTTCTACTGCGCAATTTTTTTTGTTAGCGTCTTTGTAATTGTACATGCCTGTGCATACACATACTTCCCATCAGTTCAGTTCTCTCCAGGATAGTCCGGACAATTTCTCATCTCTTGTCAATTGAATCTGGGGTTAGTTCTGATAGTTCTTTTTTTCTTGGTCAGTTGTATACAGTTCTTTTTCTTGGTCCGTTGTAATGTTCCATTTATTTCATATGCTGTTCAGTTGCTGTTGTTTGGTCAGACTGTGTTCAAGAAAGATGCGATACTTGTGTTAAAATGTTTATTTGGGGCAATGTTTTCATTCGCACTTAGTTCTCTGCGTTTTATTTCAATGGTGCTACACATGATTTATTTTCAACTTTTTGATTTCTTTGAACTACTCGTATTTGCATCAGTGAAGCAAATCATACCGCTGTGCAATATTTTTGTCCTCCTGTGTTTAGAGGGATATATGTGTATAGTACATGCTAAATATTGATGTGATGCGTTAGAGGGATATATGTGTATAGTACATGCTAAATATTGATGTGATGCGTTTATAGTGTTACGCATAGTGCATGTGTCTAAAATGCTGAAGGCTTGTCTTTCATCTGTCGTCTGTGTTCCAGTTCTGTACATTCTGTGATTTGTTGGAGTTTTATTTCATTGCAGCTTATGGCAAGTGTTTTTCAGTACTATTCCACTCATTTTGTTTCCGTTATACAAGGTTTATTAAAGTCAATTGTGTTGTCTCCCCATCCAGTAACTGTGAAAAATGCGGCTCTAGTCCCAATACAAAGTCATTGTATTGCGATTTAATAACTCGACCTCGGTTTAAAACAAATGGAAGTTATGTCCTGTTCTCATTTGTCATGTAAAGTGAACATGTAATTAATTTTAAACGGTGTGTTCTGTAAATACTTGCATTTTGTACAGTGATAGTCTTGCACATAGAAATCAAAAACCAGATGAGAAGCTCAGCGAGGTTACAATATGCCAAGACCACTTGGCCATATGCCCCAAGAAACCTGGACCAAACCAAGCCATTTTTTGTGCACCAGTCTGGGGTGCAGAACTTGCTATGCTTTTAGCAGATATGTTTTGCAGTAATATGTCATGGGTATTTGCAAAACATGCGACTTGGAGATTAAGCAAACACGGGAAAGTTAGGTAAGAGTGATGTCTACTTCTGATGATGGTGTCTGCATGAACCTTTGGAAAGATTTGCGATGGCTCTTTTTAAAGTGAGATAGACTCATTCTCCAACTGTTTGTGTTAGCATTCCCACCATTCATGTTGTGATCTATTCATTCAGGATTTGAAGGAGAGTTTCTCCTTTCTGTCCGCTTTCTCCAGTTCTCTTGATGGTCTACAGGCTTCTCTCCCTCTCCAGACCTTCAAAATGATGGTCTAGGTGCTAGTCTCGCAGCAACTCCTGTGTGCCACATCCACTCCATATACAATCGGAACCTACACCAGCAGGGAGGAGTTGCTTAAACGTGGCTGCAGCAAGGTGCATTTCTTCATGAGATTGACCCACAGCAAGTTCATGGAGGCAGACCCAAGTTTCCTGGTTTATACAGCTGTGTTGCATGGCACCGGCAGGGTGCCAACCACAGCACTTCTAGTCCAGAAATCTAGTACTGTGGAATTCACTGTCAGTCATAATGTGCTTGATGCCAAGACACTTGAGTTTCACAAGCCAAATCATTCATTGGTTTGATTGCTGTTCTCGGAAGAGATGCAGTAGCATTTCATGTAAGCATGATGTTAGATCGTGCATAAATGTGGACATTATTTCCTCGCCCTGGAGTTCCAGGGTAATTTGGTGTATTGTGTGTTTGGGGAGGGGGACATATTCTTTTTCAGTAGATGCCTATGCATAGATGTCGACTTTGTATGTTCTGGCGATCTGATTTTTTTTTTCTTCTTCAGTGGTGTGCTGTCATTATGGGGAGTGTTTATTGAAAGGACCCCCCATGGTTGAATTATATAACAAGGATGCAGAACTGGGATTGTTTGGAATTTCTTGTTAACACTTGGATTTTTTTTTTTCTTCCATTGTCATTGTAGGGGCGTTCATGTCCATTTGTCAAGAAAGGAAACGGTGTGCATGTCAAAATATGCATGATATTTTTAGCGTCCCTCATTTACCTGTGATTGTGAAATACAGCTTGTTACAAGTTGAATGATTCACTTCTGTAGTGTGCCACTGCTTTATATGATTAGGCAAAGTGTGCAAACATTTCTCAGTAGTCCTGCTGGTTTCTTTTTCACAGCACCTGTCCTGAGAACAATAAAATGTTCCAATTGCATCCAGCAGCTGTGTTATCTTTGTGGATCTGGAATTCCTAAGCAGTCATTTCCTCATGCGGAAATTCTTGTTGCAAGAAAACGGGCATCACACAGAAGTGCCACTACCCTGCTTGAACAACTGAACACTAAAAGTAAATCCCAACCCTCAAACTGGTACCCCCAGCCACAGCATCCTCAAAGTTGCAAACGTCGACCCTTGTGGTGCCTTTACGTTCTCTGCCTGCTCTCCACCCCAACTGGTAACATGATTATTAACAATACTGGATGGAGTGGGACATTGTGATTAACAACACTTGATGAGGTAGACATTTGTGATCAACAACACTTGACGAGGTAGATATTTGTGACTGGTGTGTTCCTATGCGTGTACAGCATGTACATGACCTCTTATTAAAGAGCCTAGGTTTCGCGCACAAAAATACCCCGCAAAAAAGTAAAGGATCCGTTAATGATACAATGTAATTTAACACATAAATGAATGCTTACTTGTAAGTTGATGTTTGTAGTTTTTCTACAATAGGTTTCCATAAACGGAGGGATATTTGAGATGCGCAGTTCCACCATATTTCAACGCTCAGATCACTATTGATACTTAAAATAATGATCTGGATCCAAGTAGACTGTCAATAAATATTTGTGCAACCATGGTTTTGTAACTCGTTTGACAAAAGCTTGATCTTTTCAAAACTTTACGCTAACCCCTTTTTGGGGTGTGCAATTTTAAAAAGAAATGGGAGGGCAATATCCCCCTGTTTATGGAAACCTACACTCACTGACTCAAGAAATTACATACAAACATCAACTTACAAGTATTCGTTTATGTGTTAAATTTCCTTTCGTGTAGTTTCCAGTAAAACTACAGAATATTTGAGACTTCGACATTTGGTGTGCACAAACATCCAATTCATAAAATACATACTCTAGTAGATCAGTTTTCACACTGCTGCTGATAACGACAGACAGCATCGGAACAGTGCGTGCTTGAAAAACGTTGTCAAACTTACCGGAAGTAATGAAACTGTAACTAAGGAAATAACCTGGCAACGAGAGAAGCAGAAATGAGCGGAGAGTCAACAAATCTGTGTGAGCCGAGGAGGCAACATTTTAAAGTACATTTAGTTTAACTTTTCATGGTAGCAGAGCGCAAGTATGGCGCAAAACTTCAAAATACCGCTGAGTCTAGGACCGGACACAGTATATGAGATGTGGAAAAACGAACTTGAAGTTTGGAAGCTAGTGACAGACATGAAGCCTGAGAAACAAGCATCAGCGATTACGTTATCGCTAACAGGACAAGCTCGAGCGAGAGCTTTGGAGATCGACGCTGCAGAACTGAACACCAGAGATGGTATGAACATTTTAATTACTGCTCTTGATGTTTTCTGTCTTCAAGATGAAGTTGATCTAGCATATTCTTCATACTCGGATTTGAGTCATTTAAGAAAGGGCAAAGCATGTCAATGGCTGATTACATTGTAGAGTATGAAAGAAGATACACGATCTGCAAGAAATACAAGATGGAGTATCCTGATGCAGTATTGGCATTCAAACTACTGGACAATGCAGGTTTGACAGAAAAAGAAAAACAGTGTTGACTGCAGCATCTAACAGAAAATTTTCTTCTATGAAGTCTGCTTTGAAGAGAATTTTTGGAGGTCATTCAGGAGCCAAAGTTGAGGATGAAATCATAGTGAAACAAGAAGAAGCGTTTGTGACAAAGAACAGTACAAGATACAGAGGAAGTAGATTTCCAGATCCACATAGATCGAGTGATCAAAGAACATGGGCCAAAGAACAAAGTTCCAAGAGGCTCAAACCCACTGGACAGATATGGAAGGAGAACAAAGTGTGCTGTTTGCCAGTCAGTGTTTCAATGGGCCAAACAATGTCCACACAAAGAAGAAGTGAGAATGACAGACACAGGTACAAAGATTTTCAGGTTTGGAGATGGTGCTCAAGTGCACTCATACATGAATGTGACAATCCAGCTCATATTGGCATGACAAAGTGTAACACTGAAATAGAAGTTGTGGATATACAACTTCCACTCTTGCTGAACAAGGATTCTTTGAAGAAAGCAGGAACTGTTCTGGATATGTCCAATGACAAAGCCACAATGTTTCAACAACCTGTGGAGCTAAACTACACTTCAACTGGACATTATTGCATTGACATTGTCGGAAACAAAGGAGCAATGCAAAACGATGGTGAAATCCTGATGACCTTGGAAAATCTAGATGAAAAAGAACTAAACAAATCACCTCTGAAACTTCACAGTTTGGGGCATGCTTCAGCAGAGAATCTAAGAAGTTAATGCAGAATGCAGCAGTCAAAGACATAGATTTGTTCAAGAAAATGACAAAGTTAGTAGAAGAGTGAGATGTATGTGCTCGACACAGAAAAACGCTGCCAAAACCATCAGTAGGAATGTCTTTGGCAAACGACTACAATCAAGCAGTGGCTATTGATCTTCATGAGCTTGGCAAAAATGTCTGGTACCTTCACATGATTGACCAGTTTACTAGATTCAGTGCTGCTGCAATAATCAGAAGCAAACGGTCATCAGTCATAGTGCACAACTTCATGAAGTACTGGATTGCAGTGCATGGCCCACCAGAATTACTGGTAAGCGACAATGGCAGAGAATTCAGCAATGATGAATTCCATGACATGTGTGAAAACTTCAACATTGAAGTGAAAACTACAGCAGCCTACAGCCCGTGGAGCAATGGTCTGATGGAACGTCACAACCAAACCTTTCCAACATTCTGCTGAAAATCATGTCTGACAGTAAAGATCTGGATTGGGAGACAGCACTGTGCTGGGCACTGGCAGCCAAGAACAGCATGGTCAACACACATGGCTTCAGTCCCTATCACTGGTGTATGGGACAAATCCAAACTTTCTGTAGTCAATGACAAATTGCCTGCTCTGGAAGGCACCACCAGAAGCAAGACGGTTGGAGAACACATCAATGGTATGCATGCGGTCAGAAAGGCATTCACAGAAGCTGAAAGTTCAGAGAGACTGAGAAGAGCTTTGAGAACACAGACACAATCCTCATATGATGTATATCAGATGGGAGACAAGGTCTACTACAAGCGCCCAAATAATGAAGAATGGAAGGGACCGGGAAATTTGATAGGACAAGATGGAAGTGTGATTTTTGTGCGTCATGGTGGAACTCTAGTCCGAGTACATCAAACTAGATTAAGAAAAGTGAAAGAAGAACAAGAGAAAACAAACCCTGAAGCTGAGTTTAACTCACAGTCTTTCACAAGCAACAGTTATAGGAGAACAAAAGCTCACAGTACACCAAACCTGCTCATGAAGAGGAAGACGACACAAACAGCTGTACCGAAACATTACCAGACTCTGATACAGAATCAGACACTGAATCACATGAAATGAATGAAACAAATGAAATAAACACAAAGAACTTTGATTTCAAGAAACTCAAAACAGGCTAGATGATTTCATATGAACGCAAAGACGATGGAAATCGCATATCTGCAAAGATAATAAACAAAGCTGGAAAATCAACTGGGAGAAACAAAAACTGGTACAACATTGAGTGCACAGAACCAAAAGAATATAAAGGAGAAAGAATGTCAATGGATTTAACCAAGGTCAACAAACTTGTATTATCTGCAGAGTGTGACTCGCATTGTGCTCCGAAGACGCTGTCATGATGATAGGAGTTTGCTTTAAGAAACCAAACAAGAAGAAATGGAGAGCTGGCAAAGAAATCATGTATATAGTGAAGTGGAAGATACTGGACAAAGATGTCTTTCAACTAGATGGATATGTACAATGAAACAAACTAAACAAGGAATGACTCCCAAAGCTAACTAGTGGCGCGGGGATTTGAAGAAATAGGAAATGACAACATTCAAAGGATTCCCCCACTTGTGCAAGTGGATCACTGCGAGTGATTCTATTTTCGCCCAAAGAAAATGGAGCCCATGCTCTATGGACATTAAGACAGCCTTTCTGCAAGAGAAAGAAATCGACAGAGACATTTTTGTGAGGCCACCGAAAGAAGCTCACAGCAAAGGAAAGTTGTGGCATTTAGAGAAATATGTGTATGGACTAAATGATGCTTCTCTGCAGTGGTACAAATGGGTCAAAGATATGCAAAAACTTGGAGGAAGGATGTCAAAAGTTGACCCAGCAGTCTTCTATTGGATGACTGGAGATGAGGTGATTGGCATCTTAGCATGCCATGTGGATGACTTCATCTGGGGAGGCACAAAGGTCTTTGAACAGAATGTGACTGAAGAAATCAGAAAAACATTCAGGGATGGTAAGGAAGAAAACAAAGCTTTTCAATACATTGGCATGGAGCTGTCCTCTGATGGACACACAGTGTGTCTACAACAAAACCAAGTATGGAGACACTCTGGAACCCATACCCATTGACAAAAGAAGAACAAAACAGAAACAGGACAACATGACAGCTGAGGAGAAACAGATATACAGGTCCAAAATTTGTCAGATTTTGTGGATATCTTGTCAGAGTCGTCCTGATGTAGCATTTGATGCTTGTCAGCTTTCTTCTAATGTGAAAGTGGAACATCTATTGCAAGCAAACAAAGTCATCAAAAAGATCAAATCAGAACATGTTACGCTGAAATTTCAACACTTGGAAATTTCAACACTGAAACTAATGGGAACAGATCTTCTTTTGGCAACCTGAAGGATGGAGGAACTCAAGGTGGCTATATCATCTTCCTAGCCAATGAGAAAGGAGAGGTCATTCCTATTTGCTGGAACAAGAAAATTCACAGAGTGGTACGAAGTACACTAGGATGAGACACTGGCTATGGCAGAAGGACTTGATGTAGCAATATTTGTGGCAACATTGTTTACTGAAATCACCACAGGAAAAGCTTCCACTGACAGTCTACCTCTTGTCTGCCTGACTGACTGTAAGTCACTACATGATGCCTTGAAGTCCACAAAGCAAGTGACAGAAAAACAGTTGAGGCTAGAAATCAGTGGGATCAAAGACTTGATGGAGAAAGGCATTGTGGAAGAAGTGAAATGGTCTGACACACATCAACAGTTAGCGGATTGTCTTACCAAGAGAGGAGCTTCACCCACACTGCTGCTGAGAACACTGGAAGAAGGAACAATCACTGCATAGACTTTTGAATTTTGGAGCTTCACCCACACTGCTGCTGAGAACACTGGAAGAAGGAACAATCACTGCATAGACTTTTGAATTTTGGAGCTTCACCCACACTGCTGCTGAGAACACTGGAAGAAGGAACAATCACTGCATAGACTTTTGAATTTTTTTTATCGTTTTATTTTTTTTTATAAAGACAGAGATAAGTATGATAACGATAGACAGTATCGGAACAGTGCGTGCTTGGAAAACATTGTTGTCGAACTTACCGGAAGTAATGAAACCGTAACTAAGGAAATAACCTGGCAACGAGAGAAGCGGAAACGAGCGGAGAGTCAACGAATCTGTGTGAGCCGAGGAGGCAACGTTATAAGTACCTTTATAGTTTAACTTTTAGCAGCTGCATCAGCAGTACAATTATAACATACCTTGGTCAAAAATCAATATCAACACAATTTATTAAACGGAATTTGAATCTGTTGCACATTGATCTTCAAGTGGTAAATTGTGATGAATATATACTGATGCAGGCAGTTGAACTTCGTATGTAATTACACCAAATACACTTTGTGTGTAAAAAAAAAAAAACATCTTGTAAAAGGACATCAAAGAAACTGTCCTCAAGAACTTTATAAATACTCCATGCTGTGAATTAAAATAGGATAATACTAGCATCTTTGCTTTAAAAACACATTAATCTGTGTTACCCAACAACAAGGTTAAAATGTTTCTCAATAATACTGGAACACAAGGACAGAACAGAGTTTTGCAACAAATGTGATAATACTGGAACACAAGAAATTTTATCACTGTCTGTATTATACACTGAAAAGAAATGTTTCTGCTATGGTTGTAACACACTCTGTCTGTCTTTGAAAAATTCTTGAGAATTGATTAATCTTGCACACATTGTACAGCAATGTGTTTCTGACGGTCTGTTGTAGAACCTGTGAAATGTGGCGACATTTGACCACCCTGCACTTTTTAGAATGTCAGCCACTGGTACTCTCCTCCTCTGAGCATGGAAGATGCTGCTGCTCCATGAAAAACCGTGTGATGCAAAGTTGTAAATTCTTGCATTACACAAAATATTCCTCAACCAGTGTGACACAGAGTCTGTTGTGGCAGATCCATGAGGGCGTACATAACACAATAAAAGCCAATTTGTTTTACCGTCTTTTCTAATCTCTTTTGTCCTGGTAATGTTTTCTTTCGAACATGTAACATCACACATCTTTTCATTCTGAAATTCTTGTAAATGCATACATCTGTTATTTCCTGGTCTTGATTGTTTTGAGTTTTTCAATAATGTGGACAGTGCATACGTTTTTGTTGTATTTTAGTGCAGCTGAGCTTTATCAAATGAATGGTTTGTACTCTCTGAGCTGTGGACAACAAAAGCAATGCACATAATTTCATTGTTTAACTGCTTTAGAGATAAATCAGGGTTTTCTGCTTGTTTCTTAACTGTGTTCTTACAGTACAGACACATCCCAGGTATGCAACTTATTGCAAGTATCTGGGCATAGTAGGCCTAAGTTCAAAAACACCTTTAAGAAATCTATCTTTGGATGGGAACCAATTGACTTATCTGTGTCTGTAATGATTATGGCAGAATGGGCACTCCTGGCTGTGTTTATCACACTGTAACTTAGCCCACCTTCAAATAAAACTGTCAAAAATCAATCACAAGATGGACAGGTGGACGAAAGGGATCACAATCCTGTTCAACACACAAAAATTTCCATTTTTTTTAATGTAGTGTGCGTACTGCTTTTGGGTAGAAATATGCCATGATGCACAGACAATGCTACAAGCTGTTCCAGAAAAGCCTTGTGCCTGCATTGCTTCCCAGATAACACGACTGCAAGAAGCTAAATTTTCTGTGTTGAGGGTGAACCTCATCTGAATAACCCAGCTGCAAAACACATTTTCCTTTCGGAAGTAAAAATGGGGTGTTGAATGAGAAGCCTGAGCATTTGGGGATACCACACTACTGTTGGCCAGAATGGTACGATGCCTAGTCCTGCTTGATCCTCTTCCATCTTGAACAGAGTCCATTGGATCAGACTGAAAGGTGGAAAGACATAGACTATCCATCTGTTCTAATCCACTGTGAAGCATTTATTGCCACAGCTCCTGGATCTGGTTCCCAAGACAAGAAAGGTTTGATTTGATAATTTAGGAAGAAAGGTGGCAGAGTGGTTAAGACGTTCGCCTTCCAATTCAACATGTGAGAAGTGTGTGGGTTCGAGCCTTGCCTTTCTCGCCCTTTCTTTCCCAGTTTGAATGACAAATTGAACTGAACGTCAAGTCCATCGGATGGGAACTATAAGCGAGTCGGACCCGTGTGCCTTCCTGGCCCCCTGCACACGTTACAGAACCACGGCAGTTGAAAATCAAAGACAGCTGGTATTTCTTACCAAGCACAAAAAATGTCACTTACTGTTATCATGTGCCATTGTGTACCGGTGGAAATGGAGGACACATATAAAACATCATATGCATCCTATGTGAGAAACTGGAGGAATAAATGAGATAAATGAAAATGAGTGAGTGATATCTGAATGGTACAGGAAACGACTGAATGAGCACCAGTAGGCTGCCCTTCGGGTGGCTCTACCTGGGCAGGCAGCCCGTTGAGTGAGTAAGGTCATGTTCATTGTAAAGCGCTTAGAGCTTGGTCTGTGACCAAAGATAGGTGCTATATAAATATCCAATATAGTAATAATTTTAAAAATAGTCTAGAAGGAAACAAGTCAGTCTGTCGAAGCAGCATTTTCTGTAGTTTCCAAAAATAGTTGGATTAAGCCTCCACTCTGTTCTATCATTAAACTATCTCGACTTTCTGTCTGCTTCAACAGTGCTTCCACATTTTGTTTTCCAGGCAAAAAAATTTATTAACACAACTTCCTTGTCTTTACACCAGATCCAGATCCTTGTCCTTACACCAGATCCAGATTTTGGCAATCACATCACGAACTGCTGAATGTGATCCCCCCCCCCCCCCCCCCCCCCCCCCCCCCCCTCCATTTTCCTGATACAGGCAACAGCACATGTCACATAGCAACTTTACATGTTGACTTTCTACTTCTTTACTGAAACTTTTTAGTCCACACTCTATAGCCAACAACTCAAGGACATTAATGTGAACAGATTTTTCACTTCTTGACCATCTCCCTCCTGTTTCTCTTCCATTACAAACTGCCCCCCCCCCCCCCCCCCCCCCCCCCCCCAACTAACTCGAGGCATCAGTTATTTCAACAGAGGGAGCTTTAATCTCAAATGGATAAAAGCTGATATTAACATTGTTTATCCATCAGTTTAACACTCCTGCTTCTGGTGAAAGAGAAATAACTGCATCAAAATTCCCTTTGTTCCTCTTGAGTGCTACAATTTTCAAACCTAACTCTGTAATACAGAGGTCCCCATTTCACTACAGGAAAGGCAGCTACCAATTTTCCTGTGACCTGTGCAAAGTCCCGATTTGGAAACGAAACCTTGCTCATCAAGTTCTGACATGCTGTTACAATCTTTTCCTTTTTTCTGCTGCAGACAAAGTCACAGTCATAGACTCCTGAACTTAAAAGAAATCGAAGATATTTTAACTCCGTTGTGGGTGTAAGCACAGACTTTTCCTCATGTATAGTAAACCCCAGTCTTTGAAAAATCTCAACTGTTGCTTCAACATTTTGCTTACACTCATCTTGACTTTGACCTTGCAAATAACAATCATCAATGAATGAACTTGACAAGAAACCTTGTCATCTTAAATGAGTATAAACTGGTCTCATCGATTTTGTGAAATAACGAGGACAATTTGCAAGATCATTTGCAAAAGAAGTGTATGCATATAGCCACCCTCTCCATTTAAATTTCAGGTATTTTCTGTGTTCTGGATGAATGGGCACCGAATAATATGCATGTCTCAAATCAACTGAAGCCACGAAACACCCTTTTTTTCATCATATTTGTGGCAGATAATAGATTTTCCATTTTAAAATACTCATACTGACCTGCCTCATTGTGCGTTTTTAATTGAGTACAAGTCTGTAACTGCCATCTGTCTTGTGGATCAAAATAAAAAGGAGAAACGATTTCTCCTCCTTAATGGCTTGATTTTTCAATCACCCTTAAACTCGGTAATTTTTGGAATTCATTATCTGCTTCTTGCCATAAATTTCCTTGGACTTGATTTGGAGTTGAATTATGACATTCTGTTTTTGAAAATTCATCAATAGGAATTTTTGATCCAGTTATCATTGCCAAAATCAATTCATCAGATGTCAATTGCTGCCCATTCCTTGACAAAATGTTTCAACCTTCCAGCTTGAAAATACCCTGTCTTGTGATTTTGAACACTCACTGACGGACAAGGTTCAGCAGGAACTGGTTTGAACTGTTCATTCAGCCACGTGGTCTCTGGCCTTGACCCCTGGGTCCCTCTTGGATGGCTGTTGGAAACTGCAAGTGGAACGGGGTTGGGTTCCATCCTCGGTTTCTCCCTCTGCTTCAATTGGGGCGAGGGAAGGTCCATGATCCGTGCTTTGACCCTGTTTGGGGAAAAAACTTTTCTACCTCTGGCAGACATTGACACATGCATACTTGTTCTCAGTTTGGAGGTGGAGTCCATCTGACAGAGCACCAATTTCAAATCATCCCCAAACAACTGATCTGTAATGGGGATCTCATCTGATGTCAATTTTTTGTACTTTTTGTTGATATTTTGGAACAGAAAATTTTTGTCCTTCTTTCCATTTAAACATCATGGACCATCTTCAAATTCGAGCCCACTGCATCTGAAATCTGTCGGGACAATTTGACCATGCTTTTTTCCCTCTGCTGCCAAGGTGTCACATGCCTTTGTAAGGGCAAATGTTGCTTTCGGTAAACTCTTCTGGATCTTTTGAAGAGTCAGGTCTGCTGTTTTGCTGCTGTAGTCCATGATGGACCACATCTCTCTGTTGACTCTTGGGACAAGAAGTGACTGCCATTTTCTGGCTGTTTGTGGGCTTCAATTTTTTTTTATCATTTTGTTCATCAATTTTCCCTTTTATCATTGTGGTCAAAATACCTGCCATCTGATCTGAAACTGTGGAGGGCCAACATCTGATTCCTGCTCATATTCTTATTTTATCTGCTCCAGAGCAGATTCTTCCTCACTGTCTGGCTGAGAAATGAGGCCATCATCATCAACTGCATTTTCTGCCAGCAGTTTTTTTTCCATTTGCATGTCTTCTTCTTCTTCCTAAAAAACTGGTTCACTCAAAAAATGAGGAGGTCACCAGCACGCATGTTGAAAAAAAGAAGAAAGTGCAACTCAGCCTATTGACCCCTGGAGCAAAATTTGACAATAAGGGGGCAACAAGGGGTAGCACATGATATTTAAAAAGTTAAAAGCAATGGCCAGGTTAAGGCCTAGGTAATCATAAAATATCTGGGGAAGTTAAAATAGAAAAATCAGTCAATATGCAGATCGCAAGACTGTCATATCAATTTGATTTTAAAAGAGACTGCATTTGTGGCAATCTTGATGGAACCCGACAGCGAGTTCCACAGCCTTACAGAACTAGGATAAAATGAGTGTAAATGGCTGTCAATATTTGATGTAGGTATGGCATAAGATTGACCGCCACTCCTAGTGCTACTTTTATTCAATACTAGTAGTTGTTCCACTGGGATATCAATTAGTTTAGCTCTGCCTTTGAAGAAGGTATTAAGTTTAATAAACGATCTACTCTCTTCTAACTCTAAGGGTTTCCATTCTAATTTCCTCATGTTCTTCCCAGTATTCCCTTTCTCTCTGAGTCTGATATGGTTCCCTGTTACGAACCATGCTGCTCTCTTCTGAATCTTTTCGAGGTTATCAATGTCCTTTAGATTGTAAGGATCACAGACTGAGCAACATATTCCAGTACTGGTCTAACCAGTGTTTTATAGCAGTCGTCCTTAACCTTTTGGGGGGCAGTCGTTGATATTCCTGTATAAGAAAGCTAAGATGTTGTTTACTTTTTCTACATATTATATTGTAATGTTCTTTCCATTTGACACGACTATCTATCATCACACCTAATTATTTTGCAGCATTGGTTTCTTTAAGAACAGTATTGTGAATAGAATAGTATGATCTAGTTGTTGAGCGTTTATTACATATACGCAACACTTGGCACTTCTGGGGATGAAATTCCATTTTCCAAGTTCTTTCCCACTCTTGTAAAGCATACATGTAGTTCTTCTTGTAGTTCGTCATTCCTATTTTGCAATTTTTGTGTTTTGGTCATGTCCTTTTTCTTCTTTCCGAACTGTTGATTCTTTTTCCTGCCTTTGTCCGCGTCAGACTGTGGAGGGGGCGGGGGGGGGGGGGGGGGGGGGGGGGGGGGGGGGGGGGGGGGGGGGGGGGGGGGGAGTGCGAATTTTCCGTTTTCGATCTTCTTCCATTGAGTGACCAATCATCAACGTTCTGATTCTTTTGTCACTCATGGACTTCAAATGTTGAAGGAGCTGTTCATTTTGCTCCTTCAGTAGTTCCCATTCTTCCCTGGGAAACGTAACTGAGCCACTCTGTTTACTTTGTCTTCAACACTGGGAGCGTCCCCCCATAGCTCTGGCATTCCTATGGTTCCAAGTCAGAACCCACTGACGAACATTTGGACCCACGACTCCACCTCCATTATTTGCTTGACAATTTTCGCCCTGCGAGCGGCTTTTTTCATCAAATACAATTAACCCTACAATACATTTTGATTTAATCCAACAAGTCTTTCAAATAAACGGAAAAACATCACCTGATTTATGACAGCTTTTCGATTTTTAAGCTTGGGCTTGTATCTTCTGTGCGTTCGTATGGCATGGCGGTCAGCAAACGCGGTACAGGGCGGAACTGCGCATGCGCATCTCAAATATTCCGTAATTTTACCGGAAACACCCCACGAAAGGAAATTTCATACAGTGCAATGTCTTAAGATGCATAGCAGTGTGCAGTGCAAAACAGCATACCTGGTGGAGTAGAACTCAATGTTAAGCAGTGATAGAGAACCACGATGATCATGTTCAGTGTAATGGTTGATGGCTGTTTAACAACACAGGTCTCCGCCATTTACTGTCCTTTGTCACAAACCAAGACAGCTGTATCAGGACCCAAAAAGAAACCCATTTTTAAGATTTTTATTATCAAAACTGGTTAACTGACAGCAATAACATCAGGAAAGAATTCTACAACATGCACAGGAAATAATTTACAGCACAAAATTGAATAATTGTTATTGAAATGTTTAAAGTCCAGAATTTCTCTTGCTCGCTTTCTTATGGAAAGATTATACAGTAAAAATAGTGGATTAAGTTAAACTTGAACGCTTCAGAGCACTGAAACACAAAACATAATAATTAAGTTATTTTGTTCCAGTCTTCAGACACACATGTCTCCACTCAAAAAAAAAAGAAAAAAGAACCCACCTCCTTTCGACTCCCAACACACATTCAACCAAGCACATTCACCGGGATTCAGTTCCTCACTGAACACATGCGTTCAAATGTGCAACATGTTTCGTATGTGCAAGTGTGTATTTGTTTATTCGTGTGTGTAACGGCAATGTTAATTCACAAATGGCAAAAACAGGTAAATGGATGATAATGAATGAAACACAGCCCTGAAAAAGGGCAACAAAAATAAGATTGTTAAGTGAAGACTGGGGTTGTGGAAGGGCTAATTCAAAACAAGCAAAGTTACAAAAACCTTTGATCTCTTTGAAAGTAGATCCATTTCAACCGGACAGGACACCATGGCATACTACACTTTGAGACACATGACCCAAAAGTGATCGATTTGCTGATGCACAATTTGTTCAAACTAGTGACAAGCTTTCCTGACAACTGGAGTTGAACGTCAATGGTCATTTTTCATGGTCGAAAAGAAACAAATTCTAGCAGACTGCCAGGAAGACTTGGAATACTGTCTGAAAAGGTTTCTTTTTAAATCCTGAATACAGGTCTCCAAGGAAGGACCAAACTTTATGTTGTCACAAAGTGTGCACACAAAAAAATCCACAAAGTGCGCGAAATTGCTACCTTTTTTCCTCTAACCCTTTGGACAGAACAGAATGAGAAAAACCATGTTGAAACAAACTTGATGGTGAATTTGGTTTTTGTTCTGTTGCTTATGTGCAAAAGTCAGAGAAACGAGAATGTTGGTAGTCTGTCAACATATGATGATGCAGCACCCTTGACACCAGTCTTGTCTTGCAGTATGCATGCTTTGTTGAGACAGTGCTCGTTATTCAGGGGCTCTTTAAATTCTAAAGCTAAAGATCATTTCACTTCTCCGATCTACAGTCAAAGATATGGCATTTCATTGCATCGTGTTTTAGGTAAGTAACAGAATATTCCCTTAAATACACCAACCACCACCACTTCCGCATAGTTTCCATCTTAGGCAGTATAAACTTTGGAAAAAAAAAAATTAATTAAAAACCATCAACACCACACCTTTACCAGGAGAGTCTTCAACTTCAAGTCCTCCAGTACCCCCATGAAGTTCCAATGTCCTTTACCACAGGCGGGTGATGTGACAAGTCACTCACTGCCCATCAACTGAGAGCAAAACCAATATCCACTTGCACGTTGATCACTTCATGTCAGTGGGATGGAAGAGTACCCAGAATCCAGACGTTCATTTAAATGGGTTGGGGTGGAAGACCACCTTCTGGTGGTCGGGGATTTTGTAGTCGACCACCTTCAGGGCGGGCGGTCGGACAGGACTGGATAGACGCCTCAACACCTTGCTCCTCTTGCTGTAGGACCCCCTCCTCTGGGCCCCGCCATGGGCGCCGCCATCGCAGTCCCCACCGCCATCTTCCTGATCCAGCCGCTCTGCCCTTTCTTGGACTTGGTGGGCTTGCCCAGCAGTCCCTTGCTCCTGGCCCGAGCAATGATGCTGCCCGCATCCTCGGGCTGTGGGAGACCAGAGAAAGAGTGTTAAAAGAGAATCCCTGCCACTCCTCTGCGCAACGTTCCAAAAAACACTGAACACTGCTACAACTGTACTGCTGCTGTTAAGTCTGCAGCGACACTCCTTCAACATTTTGATCATGTTGTGTGTATACATTGTCCAGCTTCATCTCTACTGTGACATTTCTAATTTGAAGTAATGCTTATTTCATTTTTTACACAAACATTCTGTGTACAGACGCGTACAATTATGAAGCGTTTGTCTGAGTCATCATTTAGAAAGAGAGGGGGTTAGTTACCGCCAAGGACATTGACAAACAAAGCACAGGACAAGACACAATGCATTTCGACCTCTTGAGTCTTCTTCACGCAAAAGTAGATAACATTTAGGACGGTACAAACAGAGAACAAAGAGTCACTTATCTTTCCATGTGTGTTTGGAATGGATGTGACGTAGAATGGAAGGAGGAACAAGCTTGGAATGATGTGACGTAGAATGGAAGGAGGAACAAGCTTGGAATGGATGTGACGTAGAATGGAAGGAGTGACAAGATAGGAATGGATGTGACGTAGAATGGAAGGAGTGACAAGCTTGGAATGGATGTGACGTAGAATGGAAGGAGTGACAAGCTAGGAATGGATGTGACGTAGAATGGAAGGAGGGACAAACTAGGAATGGATGTGACGTAGAATGGAAGGAGGGACAAGCTAGGAATGGATGTGACGTAGAATGGAAGGAGGGACAAGCTAGGAATGGATGTGACGTAGAATGGAAGGAGTGGCAAGCTAGGAATGGATGTGACGTAGAATGGAAGGAGTGACAAGCTAGGAATCGATGTGATGTAGAATGTACATTGCTAACATGGCAGTGATATGCCCAGACATACCCTCCCCACATCCAATCATCCCATCTGTTTTCTGTGGGTGTCTCTTTTTTTTTCGCTTCTCTTATCTCTATTCTCCACTTCCCCCTTTCCCTCTTCTACCTTCTATTCAAATAATCAGTCTTCCATTACTCATATCGGCTTGTCCATTCTCTCCTTTTTCTCTACCAGTCCTTTGCAACAAAAAAATGTTGCTGGATTTGATTATCTAATGTTAAAGTCAATACATTAACGACATGGAACAAATGATTGTGGAAAAATACAAGTGTATGTAAACAACTTGTCAATCATAACTAGGTTTGCTGACCACAAAAAAAAAGAAATGGATACTGAAGCATCTGCCTCACTAGTCAAAGTTTTCTCCTTTTTGTGAGATCTTTTCCCCATCTCTCTTTTCTCCATCAGTCTTCTCGTTTCCCTAACTCCTTTCCCACCCACCCCTTCCCCTAGTCTGCAAACCTCCACTCTTTCCACTCACTCCACCACATCTCCTGTCCCTCTCTCGACTTCGGCGTTCCTCCCCTCATCTGGCCATCTCCCTTTCTGCTGTCCTCTCTCTGTACACCCTTCTCTCTCCCCTCACTCCCTCCCCGTCCCTGCATGTCTTCTTCCTTGGCAATGCCTTTGTGTCTACGACTTCTTGATCCCCCCCCATCAGGCAGCCACATTCAGCTCCAGAGATGTTTTCTGTGGTCATCATCCATCCCATGGGGAATGAGATTTACAGCACATACAAGTCTTTTCTTTCTTCTCAATGCATGCATTAACACGCTGACATAGCACTACAGTCTTATTCCAAGGATTTGGAAAGGGTTGGGACAAAATTCTAAACGACTGTTGCGGTGTGTTGATCAATGGTCTTATGTTGACTGCAAAATATAGCAAACTAAGTTATGATCCATTCTCTGAAGCTCTAGCTCTAGACTCATAGATAACAGTACATGAAAGGAATTCACAATTTTCACTGCAACTTTTCTTTCCTTGGTGATAGGAGCGCTTTGCCTGGCCATCGGCCATGCCGCACTGGCCACTGTACTTAGCGCCAGTCCTAACCAACTACCCTTCACCCTCTGTATTCCTTACCTCCTATACAGCTCCCTTTCTGATCTTCATCATCACACACACCTTCCCTTTGTCACCCCCCACCTCTCGTTACCCCCTATAACCCCATCATCCCCCACTGTCCCTTTAAGTCGTAACCCAGCCAACGAGAAAGGCTACGTCAGGGTTACATAAAACAAGTACAAAATCAAAATACAACCTTTGTTACCTCACTTGACTCCCAATCGCCCTCTCCACACCTTTTCCGCTCTCTTCACCAACACCCCTACCGTCCCTCCTACCCGTTCATTCCCATCATGTCACTCACCCTTCTGGCCAGACAGACGAGGAAGCAGCCGCTGGTGAGGTCGGAGGGCTGGAAGCGGACGTAGCGGTCGTCGATGCCGTGTTGGTGCTCCACGTCGTGGGCAGAGAAGGGCAGCACAGGGGGCACCACCATCCCAAGGCATCAGCTTCTGGCCGTCCTGCGTCAGATTGACGTACTCAATCGACTTGTCCACCACTGCCTCGTTCTCCGCCTCGTGCACGGAGCGCGTCAGGTAGGCCACACTGCGTAGCTTGTGCACTGTGACCGTGAGGTAACGCTCATGTTTATTGGAAACAATGGCGGGTAGCTGTTACGTAGTGCATGTCACCGTTTTATTCTTATTTTTCAATTATAATCATCATTTCCCCATGCAGCTCAACAATCCTGCCCCCCCCCCAAAAAAAAAAGAAAAAATCTTGAATAAACGTGTCGTGATATTTTTAGGTGAATCGCAAACAGGTGCTTACACATACACTTTGAAATGGCTCACTTTATTCTGGAGAGACTAGGGAGGTATGGGTGAGCATGTGAGGTTAAAAAAAAAAGGGGGGGGGTGTTTTCAGGAAAAAAACTGGAGAGTGGTTTCACTTTTTTGTCTTCTGCTTCAGAGGTTAACAGTCTGGCCAAAACGTTGAGAGGGGTGAATGCGTAATCTGCACACTGTGTACATTATGCTATGCCATGGACGCGTTTTTAAAAACAATTTTCTTAGTGTGTGGTATGTGCTATTTAAGGCGCTTTCAGATTTTTTTTCCAGAACGCCACTGTGTGCAGAATCCATGGCAGCCACTAATGAACCCTCATCACCTGCTCCCTCCTCCTCCTCCTGACAATGCAAATGTATGTATGTGCGCATGGTGTTATATTTGAATTGTAATGTTGTTATTTTCAATCATTATCATTCGTTACTATTGTTATTGCTATTATTACTGGGTATTTGTCATCATTATCACTGGGTGTGTAGAGTGCTTGGAATGGATGTGTGACAGGTGGGTGTTTGGTTAATGGTTGGGGTGTGGAGGGTGGGTTTTTTGTGTTTGAAATGCTTCTTTTTTCATTTTTGAGGGCAAGATGCAAACAAGCCTGCCATGTGCTTATTCTTTTCCCTCATTAAACAAATTTCGTTCGTTCGTTCCAATCTTTGTCCATACATGCACTCATGCACAATAAGAGTGCTGTATACATCTTCTCCACCATGGATCCGCCAAAGGCTAACACGGCCCTAGTCTGACCGTGTTGACTCCTGGATACCTCCAAGTCGGTTGACAGAGTATGGAGCTTGCAGTCAGATACTGCTGCACATTCAGTCATCAGGAACCGAACATGTAACACACACACTGTCGGTTGCCTATTGGAATGAAGGCCGTTTTGGTGAACCTAACATAAAAACAGGCCTTGTCATTGTCCACATTATTTGTTTGCTGTTCTGGTGAACCTAACGTAGAAACAGGCTTGTTGTTTTCCTCGTCAGTGAGTTGCTGTTCTAGTGAACTTAACCTAAAAACAGGCGTTGTCGTTGCCCATCTTTTATGAACTGTCACTCCGGTAAATCCTGCATAATAGCAGATCTTGTCATTGTTCGTCTGAGTGAGGTGTCATTCTGGTAAACCCAACATAACAGCAGGCGTTTTCATTACCCATCTTAATGTACTGCCATTCGGTTTGTGTCAGCGCAGTGAACGGTACCTTCTCACATTTCTCTTGGTCAGTCATGGCCCAAGGCGGAAATCGACATGACACTGACTGTAGCAACAAGGGGTGACTCACTGGTGAGGACATGTCTGAGGTGAGCCACGTGGTCTGCCTGGAGCTGGTCCATGCGAGCCTCCATGTCTGCCATGTCCGTCAGCTTTCCCAACAACTTCATGTCTGCACACACACACACACACACACACACACACACACACACACACTGCAGGGAAACGTGTCACACGCAACCCTCTGCTGACTGGAGTAGGAGAAACGAAATCTTCCTCCTGTTTTGTTTTTTGTTTTTTTTTTAAATATTTCCTGCCCAAAACAAATGCGTTTTTCCACGTGGCAAAAACATTACTATTGATAATTAGCATGTCCAGCACACAAACAAAAAGAAAAAAAAAGAGAGGAGGGAGCTAAAGTCATCCCTCAATGTGCTCCAGTGCTCAACAGTCTGGCTCGCCCTGATTCACACTTCGTTTCCTGTTGTGGCATGCGCGTCAGTTTCCCTTACTGAAGAGAGGCCAAAGTGTAATGCACAGCACATGACGATTTTTTTTTTTTTTTTTTTTTCTGCCTGATTCATTTTAGCCGTCTCTTTCTTTTATTTTTTTTGCTTCCCATGCCACTCAATCCAGTTACCCTACTAGAAATCCTTTAGCTAACTCGGTGCCAGTAGACTGTACAGACTTCTTCATGTAGCAAGCTTAGTCTCTACAGACCTGCACCCAATTCATTGCAGAATATTTTTGATCACGGATATACTATCCCACATGATGATGGTATTGACAAAAGGGTGTTGTAAGTCACTCTACTCTGTGATGACACTGCACAATACTGTCGATGGTCAACTAATGATAATATTAGCTCGTTATATTCAAGCTATTCCACCACTAACCCCCCCCATCACCCTTCCCCCCCCCCCCCCCCCCCCCCCCCCCCCCCCCCCCCCCCCCCCCCCCTGTTTTTAATCTTTTAAGGTCTTACGCTGCGCAACCAGTTGTATTACAACCATCATTGGCTCATGCAACTAGCCGCCAACCAACAACAAAAGGCGGAGATCCAGATCCAGAAACTCAAATGACCCAAGCAGGATCCATCCAGTGCTTTGCCTGATAGTAATGCTATCGACATGTGCGTGTTATTGATGATCAAATGATGATAGTAAAGGGGATCTTGATTCCCTTTCCCCCCTTACTGTTGACACGCTTATAAATGCTGTTGTTGCTTAACCTGTGGTGTAATGTTTGAAGTGCACGTAACGATGACAAAGGAAACACAATCTTTTTGAAAGGGATATAGTCCTTGTGATGTGAAGCGGTTCCCCCACAAACTCAACTTACCTCCCTTTACCACCCTGTGTGTGTGTGTGTGTGTGTGTGTGTGTGTGTGTGTGTGTGTGTGTGTGTGTGTGTGTGTGTGTGTGTCTTTTTCATGTCCAGAATTGATTCAAACGTACTTTATTTTGTCAAAATTCAGAAAATGTTGCACATAGGATCTTACTAAAGAAATGCACATGCGTCCCAGTGTCACCTCATTAACAAAATTCGTATGACTGAAAGACATGTATCACGCGTTTGTACGTCTTGGTTTATTTTATCATTTCATTTGTTTCAGATCTTGATAATCGCTAAAAATCCTGATACAAACATATCCAAATTATGATGATGATCCACTCGACTGTTTTCTAATTATCGTGAACACACACACACACACACACCACACACACACACACACACACACACACACACACACACACATGCGTGCGCGCACGGAGACACACACACACACACACACACACACACACACACACACACACACACACACACACACACACACACATGCGAGCGCGCACGCAGACACGTACACACACACGCACATACACACACATATACGCTGCCGCACGGTGCAACACCGACTCTCACTTTCTCCCTCAGTGACGATATATTGCACCATGTGGTTGATGGCCGATTTGCTGCAGTCAGCAATGACGAGGGCAGAGGTCACATTCTTGAGGCGGGAGTCATCTGTCTTCAACTGAGTGAACGCTTCTCGTATCACCTTCACATCTGGTAGGGTGGTCAAGGTCAGTGCGACCTGTCAGTCTTATCCTGCAGACACGGGGAGAGAAGTGCCACTGCATGCAGAGGACCTATGGGGAAAGGGTCTGATTCATTCAGCTTCAGAGATTCCGATGGTGACTTTGAAACCACTCGTGCAGTCTGATTTTTTTTTTTTTTTTTTTTTTTTTTGGGGGGGGGGGGTTGGGTAGGTGAAAATCGTTTCTGTCCACCCAGCAGTGCACAGGTACCCGATTCAGGACAGGCATGGTCAAGTCGGGGGGGGGAAGGAAAAGGATATGCTTTGCTTTCCATAATACCGTGCCCTGTACTTGGTGAACTCTTACAGATCATTAGGCTATGAGACTTTAACCTTCACCAATGAATTAGTGAACGAAAACAGAATGATGTTCTCGTCACAGCTGATGCTTCGGACTGCTCTCTATTATGAAATATGTTACCATTGTCCAATGTCGACCGACACTTTTTTTTTTTCCCCGTCCATCTGACTAAAATTCACAAACCACTACAGAATTTTGCCTGGAATATCTTTTCTTGATCGACATTGGCTTTTCATGTGCTTCATGTGCACGAAATACAAGACATTTCAGTTTCTCTAATCTGAAAAATAACAGAATACTAGGAATGGGAAATGGGGGAGTTGGGTCGGCTTAAAAGTGTATTGCACTGGCATTTACATAAAGTTTCACGTTATACGCAAAGAACGCTTTGGGACAGCCCTACAAACAGTTATCCAAACAGCACTTTTCACTGCCTTGTTGGCTTAGCTTCAAGCACTGATGCATATAAACTTCATGTTTTGTGCAAAGATACTTTGGGCAGGCTCCGTAAACTGTTAAACACTATCTTTAAAAGTACGTAAGTTTCACGTTTCGTTACCATTTAAAAAAAAAAAAAAAAGAAAGAAAAAAGGATACTTTTGGTGGCCCCGACGAACTCCAAGTTGGCCAGCATCTTGTCGTGGTCGTGGTCGTCGTACTGGCTGACCACCACAATGGCGCCGGAGTGGCGGCGGAGCAGCACGGCCAGGTGGGCCACCAGCCAGCCCGGACCAGGATTCACCACCAGCACGTCCCGATCCTCAATGCTGAGCGGCACCAGGCTGTGGGCCGCCAGACACGACGACTTGTCCTGGAACCACCACAGGCATTTGGGGGTGACAGGGTTACGATATGTGTGTGACGGTGAGGGGTGTTGGGGGGGGGGGGGGGGCAGTTATACATGACCAATATCAGAGATGGATCTGTATGTATACGGGGACAATTCCATGATTCTTCTAAAATGGTGTAAATACACATACCCTTGTGCTAGTGACCAAGCAGGACAAAAAATAAAACGGATTCTCAAACCTCACAACATTGACACCAATGGTCTTGGAGGAGCGGGAGGTGGGGAGAAGTGCTATGTGGGAATTAAGGGTGTGGTGTCTACCATGCAGGGAAACAAACAAAAGAGTAATAAAGAGAGGCGGCTGATGTCAAACTTTTTTAAACCTAACCAAATAAAAAGCTAAGATTACAATGGTTTTCTCTCATCATCATTTCATCACAAGACAGCACCATTCATCCCCTCTCCTCAACGTCCACCTCTTTCTTATTTCCTTTCTTTTATTCCCGTATTCACACACACACACACACACACACACACACACACACACACACACACACACACACACACACACACACACACACACACACACACACACACACACACACACACACACACACTCCCTCACTCACACACCACCCACCCTCCATCATCACTACATCCACCACACCTCAATATACGTGTGTGGTTCTGCGCCAAATCCTATGCAGGCATGAACCCAACAGGAGTTCGACTAACAAACGCTCATCTAACTGGAAAAGAAACGCACACAAAACAAATACGTCAACAGACATGAACCTGACAAGCAGATCAGTGGCTGACAAACAGACACGAGTTGTAAACAGTCTGAAACATGTCTGACCGACACAGACGGGTAATGGACAGGCAGTACCTGACAGACAGGCAGTACCTGACAGACAGACAGTACCTGACAGACAGACGGTACCTGACAGACAGACGGTACCTGACAGACAGACAGACGGACAATATCTGACAGGCAGTACCCTGACAGACAGACAGTACCTGACAGACAGACAGTACCTGACCTGACAGACAGACGGTACCTGACACAGACAGACAGACGGACAATATCTGACAGACAGTACCTGACAGACAGACAGACAGTACCTGACAGACAGACAGACAGATGGTACCTGACAGACTGACAGACGGACAATATCTGACAGACAGTACCTGACAGACAGACAGACAGTACCAGATAGGCAGACTGTGTACATGACAGACAAAAAGACAGACAGACAGACAGACAGTACCAGATAGACAGGCAGATGGCACCTGACAGACAAAAAGACAGACAGTACCTGACAGATGAACAATATTTGACAGTACCTAACAGACAGACAGTACCTGACAGACAGACAGTACCAGATAGACAGACTGTACCTGACAGAAAAGACAGACAGACAGACAGACGGTACCTTACAGACAGACAGATGGACAATATCTGACAGACAGTACCTGACAGACCGACAGTACCTGGCAGACAGACAGTACCAGAGTACCAGATATAGACAGACTGTACCTGACAGACAAAAAGACAGACAGACAGACGGTACCTGACAGACAGACAGTTACAGACAGACAGATGGTACCTGACAGACGAGGTGCCCTTGCTGCACCAGGCGATGCTGCAGGAGCTCAGGGCCGCAGTCCATGGAGAAGACCAGCATGTCA
>JADBJO010000030.1:1208199-1260699 GCA_016801955.1 Conus betulinus | reverse complement strand
TTATCGCTGCCTGCCCCTCTTCCTATATTCCTACTGAACTCTCTCTTCCTGTACTGCTGACCGCCTCTCTACCTGCGAATACATGTCTGCCGTTTTCCTGTAAGATCGCCTCTCTTTCCGTTACGTGCTGCCTGCCTCTCCTTCCGTAAGATGACATCTGCCTCTCTTCCTGCATAACTGCTGCCTGCTGTTTTTTTTTCTGTCGGACTCTCCTCCTGTGGTGCTGCCTGTCTCCTCATTCCTATATTTCCTGCTTATTTCTCTTCAGGGTAAGTCTCAGATCCAGACCCAGGTCTGATATTACCTTGGTACATGGCTTGAGACAGTGGGAAAACTACAGTTTCATCTATGTGAAGACAGATGACTCTTCAGGTCTGAATCTTATGATTTCTCTTGAAACATCTTTCCTTGCCGTCGTCAAATGACGCTTGTAGACCCGGAACAATCTCGATGACAGTCTTTCTCTGCCTTTCTGGGTCCATAGAGATCAAACAAGCTAACGAATAATATTTCTCAGACAATGCACACAATTATACCTACTCTGGTACATATCATTCTCTTCCCATCCCCTATGCGCGCGAGCGCATACATCATCACACACACACACACACACACACACACACACACACACACACACACACACACACACACACACACAGAGCGAATACAGAAAACGAGAATAGTACTGATCTACCCCCAGAGAACTTGACTAACGCACATGAACATCTGGAGAAAATGCCATGTAATGCAAAAGACGTTTTAAAAAGAAAAACAAACTAAAACAACAACAACAACAACAACAATAACAAAGTCTACAGTCTCCGAGTCTACATGACGACAGTTCTTGAGAATGTGTTGCTCGATGAAACCCACAATGTAGGAATGAGGAGAATCAATGTTTTTCTTCCTTACAAAACCTTGAGTCTGTTAAGACAGACCCATGAGGTACGGGTATGGGATGCTTAAAGCAAAGATCATTGTTTACTAATGAACAAAAAACAATTCTGCGCGCATGTAATCGTCGAGAAGCCGTTGAGGCACACCTAATAGATTTTGTTTACGAAATGTTTAATTGAGAAATGGGTCCGTGAGGCCCATGAGCCACGGTAAAAGGTTACCGTGTGTTGTTCTGCTGTCAGTGAGTGGTGGCTATACCCTCACCTCCCTTGGACGATTCTCTTCTATACATCACATCACCTGAGCTAGACGACGACGCTAAACCTAAGTAATATTGATGAATCTTGTTGTAAAAGAACAGTCCGACTCTCTTCTTGAAGGAGCGGCACATCAAAGATGTCTGCGACTGGTTGGATTTCTTCTTCCTTCAGGTGAACACCTTCAACATGTTGAATGGACGAAAAGGGAGGCACCACAGATTTATCTTAGAGAGAGAGAGAGAGAGAGAGAGAGAGAGAGAGAGAGAGAGAGATTTAAAATAGACAACTAAGAAGAAAGTGCGCTGCCGTGTTTTCACGTAAATATCAATAATCACAGAAATATTACCACACACACACACACACACACACACACACTCACAGTTGAGGGCAGACAGAGCCAGCTCAAAGGTGTGCTGCTTCTCCTCGGGGTTCTCGAATACCAGAGGCGGTATGGCCGACGGCCCGCCACAGGACGGCACAGACCCCGCCTGGTGGAAGACCGGGGCACTCTGCCGCCGGTCCAGACTGACGTCGGGCCTCCCCTCGCCCATGGTCTCCAGGATGACCGCCGCCTGTTTCAGCATCCGCTGGGAGTACAGGCACGGCTCCAGGCTAAAACACGCCCTGGCCGCCTCAGGATCTAGGCTGTAGCGATCCATGCTCTTGGGCACCGCCAGGCGGTCCTTCGGGTCGGCCGGGGAGGTCCCCTGGAGGTCATCCTTGATGCTGGAGGTGAAGGACGTTCCCTGAAGACTGTGGTCGATGGTGGAGCCCGGGGATGCCTCCGGCGCATCGTGGGCCACCAGAGGTTGGTGGGAGCTGGTGTTGGTCCGGTTTTCAGCTATGGGCGGCATGGTTGTGGAGGGAGGTGGTGGTGGGCTTCACCAGTTGGGAGATGCTGGTCGCTGAGTGTGTCTGGTGGACCAGAAGTGTCACATCATCAGTGGTATCTGTCTCCTTCGCTTTTCCTTGAATGCTTTCATTATCAGTAGTGCTGTGTTCGTGCGTGCGTGTGTTGTGTGACTGTGTATGTTCATGCGCCTACCTGTTGAAATCCTTTAAATCGATTTGGTATTTGTATTATTCAGATTTTTGTCCGTATTTTAATTTCACCTATCAGCTTTTGGCCTTATCTACATTTGCTGCCATAAGATAAGATTATATCCGGTTCATAGATTATCTTCTCTTATGGGAGTGAATGTGAATGGTTGGGCTGTAAAAGTGTTAATTGGTTCGATTTGTGAGTGTGTGTGTGTGTGTGTGTGTGTGTGTGTGTGTGTGTGTGTGTGTGTGTGTGTGTGTGTGTGTGTGTGTGTGTGTTTACATCTGCTAGGATCTGGCAAATGCACAAAATGTTTAATAAATATCAGCATGTCCAACACTGTCCCTAAAAGGAGAGGAAGGTAAGGTCCCCTCCACCTCATCCCCACTCCCTGCCCTTGCCCTTCGGCCTTCTCCTTCCCCTCCCACCCCTCTCCTTCCCCAACCTACCCCACCCCAATCCCCACCCGCTTTCTCCTCATTTTGAGCATCACTGTTAACTGTAAACGTGCAATACGAACAGCGGTACTGATTGGAACAGTGGATGAAGTCTATCTCTGGAAGAAGTGGTGGAATTGGGGAGGGAGGTAGGGGGTGAGGGGGTAGACATCAAGTGGGTAAGTTCGAATTTTTATTACAGCACGCGAGGTGGAAAAGAGGAATTAGAGAGGGAAGACCACATAAGGCGATTGGGGAGGTGGGGGGGGGGGGGGGGGGGGGGGGGGGGGAGTCAACTACACCAGAAAATCAATAGATTGTTTGAGAAATATGACCGCGGCCTCTGATGTTAACAGCTTTACTCGGGGTCAACAGGTTCCGGTGTCACGACAACCTGGCCGACCATACCGGGACACCACCACCACCACCACCACCACCCCTCCCTACTCTGGGCTCTCTTCACATGGCCGTAAGTCGACATGTCTGCATTCGGATATGAATCTGGAACGGCGGTCAGTCCTAAGAGAACAGCACTGACTGGCGCATTTCCTGGGGTCCTTTCTTTTGAGCATTAATTATTTTACTCGCCTTCAAATACTATTTCACCCCATGTGTTTTCCTTCCCGTCAAAGATCATCGTCTTCCACTGATGTTCAGCTGTCGACGTCGACAATTACTGACATTTATGGTTTAGAAATCGCGCAGCGTTCGGGGTTAAAAGAAAAAAAGGAGGCGGGAGAGGGAGAGGGTAAAATGGGAGCAGTTGGGTTTGTTAGCTTTGTCTCAACATTCTCGTGCTGCAAGTACTGAGGGAGGACAGGGGTGTAGCAGTCAGGGGGAATTTGATTATTGAACACCCTGAATGTTCTACAAATGTCAAACAAAACAGAAGTTGGTATTGAGTATGTGATATTCGACACGAAGAGAAACACAATCAAAGAAAAAGAAAACTGTAGTGGAGTTTTGAAAGAAGAGGTGGGAGTTGGGGGGGGGGGGGGGGGGGGGGGGGGGGGGGCTGGCTAAACTTTATGTTTGCCTGAGAATTACATAAACTGTCATTTTAGTAACACTCTGCCGGTTGCATCGACTCCGTGCTTCAAAACAGTCTTTCAATCAGCTTCCGACAGATCTGTTCCTATTCTCTCGGCAAAAGACAACCAGATCCCAAAGCTTGCCGAAAGCCGCAATTACAAAACTGCACTTAATTTTCCTACACTCGTTCCATACAACTATGATTTCCTTTCTCTCTCTCCCAAATTTGAATGTACACTTCCATACCTTAATCACGCTGAGAAAGAATCAAACTCAGAAGCTCAGAACAGGCACGGGGGAACGCGGCGGGGAAGAGGGAGGGGGTACAACGAAAGGTCACCCAGCTGAAAAACAAATGGACAATGTTCAAAGCAATGTACTCTCTGAGACTGCATTCCTCGTGGTATTTGAAGTAAACTAGGTGATCAGTTTGTTTTATATTCACTTTCATTTTTTAAGTAATAGGTCGTCAGTGGTGGGACAGGGACCGAGAATGAATGGAGGGGGGGGGGGAAGTGGGCGAGGGTTGGGTTGAGGGTGTAAAATTGTATCTTTCCCAAACATGCCTTTGATACCATCTGTTTTGTCGTGGCCCGTCTATCAGCTCCTGGCATGCTGTGCATGTACGTCAACAAATACAACGACTGCTGCCGATATATATATATATTTTTTTTTTTTTTTTTTTTTTTTTTTTTTTTTTAATCCGTTTTACTTTAACAATGAAGTAATTTATTCGAGTCTTCGATGACCGTTTCTCTAGGTGACTAATACTGCCAGTATCCCGATTTGAAACCATCTTCACAATTTCGAGTTTTTCTTTTATTGTTCTGTGTGTGTGTGTGCGTGCGTGCGTGCGTGCGTGCGTGCGAGTATGCGTGCGTGCATATGTGTGTCAGACTAGACTTTTGGAATGTATGCCGCCTTTTGGAGTTTTTAATCACATTTATTACGGCACACTGGTTCAGTTGTGTGTGCGTTTATTGGCTTTTTTTATAAATCATCAACAAAACAAAAAACAATCGGCTGCCTTAAATGAAAACAAACACTGTTAAATAATTCATTACATCATACCCATTTTATTTCTTCCCCATTCCTTTTAACGGGTTGAACGGGTTGAACAAAATCTTTAGCGTTGATATTTTCCAACAAAAGACTGGAAAAATTAAGAACTCGCCACTCTCGTCCAAAAGATCTAATTATGCAGAATATCCTTTTAAACAAAAAACAGTTCTTATAAGATGCAGAAGTGTCTCCCGTTATTCAAAGTAACAATAAATCAACAAAGGTTCTGATCAGATCACTTCAACAGCGCGACAGAACCTTTCCTTTTCACATCTTTGCTTCCCATGCTTCCTTCAGTTTGTCACTCCAGTACACATAGCAATGTCACTGATTGTTGATTTCCACCTTAAGGTCTAATGAAAAAAAAGGACTCTCTTCCATTCGTGACAGCTCGGTTGAGTTCTACGAACCTTAGTTAATTTCAAAGATTAAAACCAGTCTAACTTTTTCGCCTCTTTATATGCTCATTCACGATGAAGGAGTTGGACTAAATTACTTCAAATAATGCAAGCGAACTGTTCGTAAACTGAAACCTAGTTTGAAATAAACATAGCTATAAAACTTACTCAAACTATCACCAGTCAACACAGTATTCAAAAGAAAAAAAAGTGCTTTTCACTGTCGAGCATTCCGACTTCCCAAGCTGTACGTTTCTAAACGAAGGATTTGGGGTTTTTTGTTAGTTTTTCTTTTTTTTTTTTTTTTTTTTTTTTTTTTTTTTTTTTTTCTTTTTAATTCACCCTCTTCTTATACTTCTAGTGATGGGACGGCAGTGAGGAGTTGCTGGGTATGGCTGCATACAGGCGTCAGAATGAGCAGCCCGGAAGTAATACCACAGCAAGCACAGTCAACGCCACAAGTAGCCTACAAGTAAACGTTCCGAACCACTTATAGATTGTGTTCTATCCTAAACGCTTAGAAGCTTCGATTAGCATATCTTGGGGGTAACATGACGTCACTGAACTAATGAAAGCACAATGGCCTATGCTTACTCTGTCATCCCCGTTGAGGACAGGATGCCCCGAGAAGACCATGACATACATGCAGCGAGGGATGAGGTAAGGGGGGGGGGGGGGGGGGGGGGGGGGGGGATCTCTCCCGGTCAAAGCGGTGGTCTAAAAGCTATCCTGCATCCAAAACATAAGATCGATGGATGGATGACTGAATGGATGGAGAGACCGAAAACAAATCAATATTTTCGCAAACACACAATGCGAAATAACTGGCAAGTCTCAAATTATCAAACTTCTCATTTTCATGTGAACAGAGCAAGCCTAAACAGAGCAAACCTGCACGATTTATGACACTGAGAGAGAGAGAGAGAGAGAGAGAGAGAGAGAGAGAGAGAGAGAGAGAGAGAGTGAGTGAGTGAGAGAGAGAGGGGGGGGGGGGGGGAGGGACTATAAAAATACTTGACAATATCTGAAAACAAAACTCTCGGATAAAAACTTTCTTTTAACGAGGAAACGTCTACCTCTCAGTTATGTTCATCAATAAACATTTTTCTTTTTTTTTAACAAAGAGAGGCATGTCTTTCTCCTTTACCCTCCCCCCTCTCCCATTCACAAAAATAGCATTTCTTTTCTTTTCTTTTTTTTTTCCCTTTATTAACAGAGGTATGGATATAGGAGGTGCTTTTTCCCTGAGTGTTTCTACTTTTTATTTGACAAATTGGCGTATGTGTACGTATGTGGGGTTTGGTTTTGTTTTGTTTTGTTTTGTTTTTTTGTTTTGTTTTGTTTTTTTTTTTTGTTTTGTGGTGGTTGTTGTTTTTTGTTTTTTTTCACTTTTTCATTTTACAAAAGAGGCGTGTCTTTCTTTTATTTTCCTAATTTAACAAAAATCGTCTTTTTCACAAAAAGGCATTACTCTAAAATATTGTTGGAGTTTGTGTCTGTGTGTGTATCTGTGTGTGTGTGTGTGCGCGCGCGCGCGTGCGTACGTGCGTGCGTGCGTGTATGTGTGTGTGTGTGTGTGTGTGTGTGTGTGTGTGTGTGTGTGTGTGTGTGTGTGTGTGTGTTATAACACAAGGGGAAAAAATACAATGATTTCACATACACAAACACGCGCGCGCGCACACACACGCATGCATGCACACACGCACGCACGCATACACGCGCGCGCGAGCACGCATTCAATCATTAAAGTTACCACAGCTAAAAGATAAACATGAAGTAGAAAAAAAAAGCCGAAGCAAAAGGAAAAAAAATCAAATTTTTTTTTAGCTGTATGCATACCAACAACAACAACAACAATTCAAAAACAGTCGTCCACTTACAGAGCCAAACAAGATCGAAAACAAGCACTAAACCCGCCGAAGACTCCGACACCCCCTCTCTCTCTCTCTCTCTCTCTCCTCTCTCTGTCTCTGGCTCTATCTCTCCACCGTCCGTGTTTCCGAGCAATCAGAGAAGGTTCGGCGGCCACTGCTCATACTACATGGGGGTCGGCTGGTCATTGACTGGACTTGGGGTCACCAGCGAGCCAGCGTCACCTGTCCAGCTGGCCGGACTCAGGGCGCTGTGCCCCCGTCTCACGTCCGGGGTTGGCTAACTAATCTGGTCAAATCAGTCTGTTGACCAGTTCGGCTCTAGTGGAGCTGAAACTACGATCAGTCATACGATGCGGAAGGGGGCAAAGCGGGGTTGAGGGTGCGGGGAGGAGGCGGAGAGAGAGCAGAACGGAAGGAGGAGAGAGTGGGTGGGGGAAGGGGATGCAGGATGGGGGTTGGGGCGGATGATAATCACGTGAGTTGGATAAATCTTGCAGATGAAGCTAAGTTGGAATCTGGGATGTCTGTGTGCTTGCTTCTTGTTTCTTTGGTCTGCTGTTCACTACAGCATGCCCCTCTGCCATGAAAAACAAACAGTGGAGCATGTCCTAAGCTCATGTAAAGTAGCCCTGGCTCAAGGAAGGTACACATGGAGGCACAACCAAGTGCTCAAAGAGATTGTACAAGCAGTCTGGGTTAGTACCAACTCCACAAAAGGGAAAATCATGACTCCAAAAGCACCCGCAACATTCTTCACGGCAGAAGGTAGCAAATCATGGCCAAGAACAACAGTGCCACTCGGAACATGCAGGCAGAGTCTGCTGGATGGGGCAGATGACTGGGAGTGCACTGCAGACCTCCCAGAATGGAAGAGTCACCCAGAGATCATCAGCAAGAGTGGCATGAGACCAGACATAGTAGTCCACTCTCAGTCAACCAATCAGCTGATCATGATCGAGCTCACGGTGCCATATGAGAACAGAATGGAGGCAGCTCAAATCTACAAGACTGAAAAGTATGCTGATCTAGCAAACAGCCTGAGGAGAGAAGGCTATCAGGTCAAAGTCCTCACTGCAGAAATTGGAGCTAGGGGTTTGTAGGAACGTCTGCATACAGCTTCATGAAACAGCTCTCAGTTGCAGGGAGGGGGGAAAAAAAAAAACCAGAGCCCCGAAAGCAATGACAGAAGCGGCAGAGAGAGGGTGTTCAAGCTGGATGTGGTCAAGGAGGAAACAAAAGTGAAACTTCATAGGGCTTAACTTTCCTACAAATATCAGGTGTCCCAGTGGCTCAGTGGTTAGAGTGCGATCGAGTCATTAAGTGGAAAATGAGCATGTCCAGAGGGTCATGGGTTCGAATCCCAGCCATGGCTCGTCCCAAGATGGGGAAAAAAAAAAGGGGGCAGCAGAGGGACATCCGGGATCATGAACCGGTGTGGCCCAACCCCCCTACAGTGTCAGGAGATAAGGGCCGAAACACTTGCTTGAAGGGGGCTTCTCTTCTGAGGACTCTCTGCTGCCACGCTCTCCACGAGTTTCTCTCTACTACATTCAGTGTAAGCCCACACCCGTCAATGGCATTAATGCACGGATAACCACACCGGACAAGTGTTCCTCTGTGGGATGCAAGGGACATATGATGGCGAGGAGGTGAGGGGTGAGCTCTTCTATCTTTGCCTGACGCGACACCACCACGACTACAATGCGTCAAGATGGGCACCGAAAACGGAGATTATTAACCTGGACGCCATCATCTTTGGAGTTCGCAACGACGCGCCGCGAATCAGACGTTCAACTAAAAAGATCCCCGTTTTTGTGAGAGACTTTTCAGTTCTACTCCTGTGCTAAAGGCATCCTTATTGGTGGACTATTTGTACACGGCCCCTGTCGAATGAGGCTTCAATTCAAACTTGATTCATGCCTTTAAATTCCTTGACCAATACACGGCTGCGGCAACATTCCTTTGGTGGACTCGGATTTGGGCTGATCTCTTCAGCGGAGGCCGTGTCATTCTGGCTCCTTTCACTGAAGCATCTGTGCACTTACGCCATGTGTGTTGAGACAGTCCCATTATCCTCTCCCTCGTGGTACCCAGCATGCAGAGTTGCCTGTCTTCTGGTTTAGGTGGCAGGCTTTCGTGGTTTTCTACCAACCCAGTCCCGCTGTCTTTTCTTTACATCTATGTTGACTGGAGTTTCTTTTGGTGTTTCTCATAGTTTTCTTTTTTTTTTTTAAACAAATAACTCAAGGTCATCTGACGATGAACATGAACCTATGATAAATCTTTGGAGGCTAGATGTTGGGCTTTGTTGTTTTATACGTTTCTGTACCATGTAACGAAACAGATTTCGAATTTTATTCAAGATTCCTTTTTCCGGAGCAACAGGGCTGACCTAAAAGCAAAAGACAACTCAGTCTGCGGGGGTGGATGGGTGTGTGAGTAGGTGTGCATGCGCGTGCGTGTGTGTGCAAGTGTGATGTGGTGTGGTATATGCGCGCGCGCGCACGCGCATGTGTGTGTGTGTGTGTGTGTGTGTGTGTGTGTGTGTGTGTGTGTGTGTGTGTGTGTGAGTGTGTGTGTGTGTGCCTGTGTGGTGCGTGAGTGTCCATGCGCTTGTGTGTGTGTGTTCTCTGGTTACTTCCAATATCACCGTCACTACCCACCACCATCCCTGAAACTTCTCTTTTCCGCCCCGTTTTCACCCCCAGCGTAAACTCTCACTGCCAAAGAGCGGGTGGGAAAGGTCTGGCACCATGCGGTTGAGCCATGATAATTTGGAACCGAGGGCTATGAACAGATTACCTGAAAACGTTACTTCACAAAAGACGGGGTCAGGCTACCTTCACGGAGGGGTCAGAACATGATCTCACACGCAAACACCTTACCAAAGGTGACGTTCTTAAGTTACAGATGAGAAGCGAAGAAGAAGAAACAAGTCGCCCTAAGTACAGTATGTCAATGTTCGTAAATCATGTTTTTCTGGTTATTTGTTGTTGTCGTCGGGTAAACAGTCTGTTTGTTTTATTTGTTGTTTGTTTGTTTGTTTGTTTGTTTTCCTTTGATTTCTATTTCCCTTTGTTTTAATTTGATTTCCCCTAAACTTTATTTTAAATCCGACATTTCATTGCTGCAAGAGTTCTTGTTTTCAATTCTCCTGTTGGATTATATCAGCTTATTTGTGTTTTCAGAAAATTTGTTTGCCTGTTTATGTAAAAGTGGTGTTTTACGTTGCCTTTTCTTCTTCTTTTTTTTTTCCGAGTAGCCTACTCTCTACGGGAGGATCCCTGGAGGACACGTGTCCTTGTTTTCTTCCGAGTGCCTTGTGTCTGCGTCGGTGCCAAGCGTACGGGTGCCGGAAGCAGCACTGGTTTAGAGTAACAGGCATGCCACTGTATCACAATGGGAGCGATGTTGCCCTCTTCATCGGTTATTCTAGTTAGGGGATTCTTCACACAGTTTCAACTCTTGCCATGTACCTCTGTCTTGCCTTGTTTAGTAGTTATCCTACCGAGTATGGTTCCCGCCTCCGCCGTACGAGGGTGCAAACATTATTTCGTGAAGTGATCTCGCAATTCAGGTCCAATGGCAGCCTTTAGCCATGCAACACTGTGGGTCATACAGAAATATGCGCTACCACTAACTTCGCCGTATTCGCACGCGCGCAAGTTTAGGCGTTTTCAAATGGACTATTCGTGGAAAGGGCAGGGGACAAGCAAACTGCTGTTTCTCATCTTTGCGATTCGATCACATTGGACATGCACGAGAAACTGATTCGCATATAAACATGTATCAGTGCGCCTCTGTGTGTGTGTGTGTGTGTGTGTGTGTGTACGCGCGCGCGCGCGCAGGTCTGTGCGTCCATGCGTGCGTGAGAGCGCGGGCGCGAGTGTGTGGCTGTGAATTGTTAAACGTGATTACTATTCAGTTCGGGCAGTAGGTAAAAGGAATTTCGTTTCAGTGAGTTATCTCCCTATCTCAAATATTTCTGAACATCATCGCTTGACACCACTAGTGTGCCATAGTACAGGCCCGGTCAGACCAGCAGACAGGAGTTGACAGGTATACGTGTCTGGACGGCTGAGCTTTTCCAGACGACCAACTTTTGCGTCACCAGCCTCATGCTCTGGTAAACAACCTCACCGCGCCAGCACTTCACACCTCTGCTACCCACTCACTTCACCTCACCTCATTCACACACACACACACACACACACACACACACCCTCTGGTCGCCAGACTAAGCCGAGGAGCAGTATGGGATTAAGCCATAAATACATTGTCTTATGCCATGTTAAGCCCGGTGTAAGACGGCAACATTTTCAAAAGCCGTGCCGTGCTTTGCCTGCCTATTCTACTGAACAGAACAAAAGTTTGGACAATACACTGGGAGAAAGGGAGGGGGGGGAGAAAGCAGAGTAATGGTAGGGGGTAGGGGTGGGGAGTGTTAGAGAACAGAGAACTGAAAGAGGAAAGCGGAAAGCATGGGAGAGTGTGGGTGGGCTGGGGAAAGGGACTGCCGAAATAATGGATTAGTCCTCTAAGAAGTACTGTGGGGAAATTTTTTTTTTTTTAATCAGAAGCTTGAGTAGCACCAGATTTTTGTTTGCTTTTTTTGTTTTGTTTTTTGTTTTTTAGATAATTGGCTTATCCTCGATGTTTTCATGTCAACAGAAAATTCTTTGGGTAAACAAATAACGGTTTGATTCAAATATGTTGACAACAAAAATTGTTGTAATAAGTGTGTGTGTATGTATGTGTGTGTGTGCGTGCGTGCGTGCGTGCGTACGTGTGTGTGTGTGCGTGCGTGCGTATATGTGTGAGCGCGTGCATGCTCGTGTATGTGTGTGTGTGCGTGTGCGCGCGCGCGCGTGTGTGTGTGCGTGTGCGTGCATGCGTGCGCGTGTGGGAGTATGTGTGTGTTTAGTAATTTAACGAACAAACAACAACAACAATAATCTTTACTATCATCATCATCATCACCATCATCATTATTACTATAATCAGTATCATCATTATTATTATCATCATTCTTATTATCATTAATAGTAGTAGCAGTAGCAATAGTAACAATAGTAGTAGTAGTGGTGGCAGTAGCAGTGGCAGTAGTAGTAGTACAGAAGTAGTAGTGGTAGCAGCAGCAGCAGCAGCAGCAGCAGCAATAGAATTAATGTTTACTTTTACAGCGGCTAATCCTCAAGAGGGCTCCGAATGCCTTACAAGTAATAATTCCACCAGACATGCAAAAAAAAAAAAAAAAAAAAAAAAAAAAAAATCATATAGACTGTGGCACACAGTATCGTTTCACGATAACTACCGCCCAATGCATGCTACCACCACCACCACCACTGAAGCCGGCCCACATATCCTACTGAAAAAAAATCATCTGTCTGGAAGGCTGTGAGTGCTCGTCAACAACGCCCCAGCCCAACAATAATGTCATTATATTTAAAAAAAAAAAAAAAAAAAAAAAAAAAAAAAAAAAAAAACACGTCCTAGACTTTTCTTTTATTGGCCCATACATGCATTCATACAGAAGCATTCAAGGTATATATGTCCATCGTATCATCAACAACTTGAAATGTGTGGCATAATATGCATACATATATGGAAATACGCATACATGCATCTACATACATGCATGCATATATACATACATGTATGCATAAGATACACACACACACACACACACACACACACACACACACACACACACACACACACACACACACAAGCGCGAGCGCGCATACACACATGCATATATACATATCCAGACATACATATCCAGACATACATAGGTTCTTATTTGACACGCATACATATATGTGTATGGCACTGTGTTTTACGGTTGCCTAAAGCTGATATATGGCAAACAATCTGCCCAGTTTACACATTAAGCAAACAATCTTTCCGTATGTGAAAAATGTTTCCTGGCGGAAGTACTAGGAGACTTGCTACATTATGTGTAATATATATATATACTAACATACGTACGATGAGAAAGGAAGAATGTAATAAAACACAACAAAACAGAACCATAGTAATTTCCCATAGTATGCAGCTAGCTCTCTGTTCATATGGGTTTGTTGTTTGTTTACCGTTGATGGCAGATTTTCCCTACAAACTGTTGGCCTTTATAGCCGTGGGATCTTTCACGTACTCAAGGCTGGCTGAGAAATGAGAGAGAGAGAGAGAGAGAGAGAGAGAGAGAGGGGGGGGGGGGGGAGGGGTTAAAGACTTTTATAGCCCAGACAAACCGTCGGCGGGCTGTTTACCTTGTCAAATCGATTCAAAACACACACACACACACACACACACACACACACACACACAGAGGCAATTCACTCCTAACATGCCTAAAACGGTCTAAATCGGGTCTTATTTTTCAGTTTCTCGGATCAAATGAAAATATATTTTGACCCTTTAACCAAACTCAAAAGTCAGATAGGACTGAAGTCTTCGCGGAGTCTGGTGTGAAGATGTTTACGTCTAATTCATGCAAATCCCAACACCCCAATAGAACATGTTGACAGTGCGTGGCTTAACACTCGGTATGGGCCTGGAGTTTTCTTACCTCTTAAACGACACGAGTGCATGTAAAAGGGGTGACCTATCTGTAACCTGCACATAGCTCTTTTTTTTTCTCTGCAGCCACCAGCAGGCACACGGAAGAAACTCTTTCAGATTTGGATCCAGATCTTACAAAGTTTATTATCCGTTTGTTTGTATGTTCCAGTCCTCTTGCCAGAGCTCTTTAAGATAACTATGGACTTTAGGTTTCAGACCTGTGTAAGGGATCGATGACCTTTCTTTAAAACGGCATTCTTGGCAGACTGCTCGTACACGTCACTGCCTCGAATACCAGTATGACCGGGACCCCTGGCCTGAACAATGTTGTAACCATCAGATTTCAGAGAGAAGTAAAGTTGGGAAAAGTTCAGGAGTTCAGCGTGGTTGAGGGGACGGTCAACAGTGGCCTGTAGGTCAGAGCGGGGGTCAGAAAGGATGTGACCCTTAATGTTCACACTGATAGACCATCTTGACTACAACAATATAGGCTGGCGAGGTCAATAGTGTCGATGGAACTGTCAGTGGAAATGTGTTTTGAAAATTCCTGGTCCGGAATAGCTCAGTTGGTAGAGCGCCGGACTCGTGATCTGAGGTTACGGGTTCGAATTTCGGTACAGGGGGATTTTTTCCCTCGGAGTTAACATTGGTTCTGACTCCATTCCCCATACAGTCCTTCGAATGAGACTATAAACCGAGGTTCCGTGTGTGAACACACGCATAACATCTTGCACACACGTAAAATCCCATCACCAACTTTCGGAAGAGAAGGCCAGTTTGGCCGTTGGTATGGATGACACGTATACATAGCATGCACCCTGCGTGAGAGATTGAAAGAATGGAGGAAGTAAGGAAACTGAGTGAACGATATTGAACGATATTGACTGGATGACACGGGAAACGACTGAATGAAGCGCCAGTTGGCAGCTCTTCAGTCGGCACTACCCAGGTAGGCAGCCCGTTGTGTAAACGTGTGTTGATTGTAAAACGAATATACAGAATGATACATGGGTTCAACATTTAATTAAAGAGACATAATGGGACAGAGGACAGATAAAAGGGCAGAGAAAGAAAGAAGCAAAGAAAGAAAACAACAAAGAAAATCCAACTAGGCCCACAGATAAAGTATGGGATAAAAAAAAAAAAAAAAAAAGAAAGCGTGACAGACGGGTAGATCAATATGACATAACCAACACAAAGGAGAGATCATGGCAAAAACACCACAGACAGTTGGTGGTTACAGACAGCCCTGACATATTAATCACCAGACACCTGTACCATGTTTCGTGCCAAGTCTCGAGCTTTCGAGACACTCCTTTCGCACGTGCGTGTCTGCCCGCACGACTTAACTGTGGCGCTACGTTCAGCACGCGCAGCATTTTCCTACACTACCCTGCTTTTTTCCTCCAGGTTTTAACTATTTTTCCTACCTGTGCCAACTTTTTCCTTCGTTTTCCTACCTTCTCTAACTTAACCATTCTTTCGTTACTTTGTACAGCTTTTCCTATATTTTCTAGCTATTTGCCATATCTATTTCTTCTTTTTCCTATTTTTCCTACCTTCCCCTTCTTTTTCCCCAGCGTTCTTTTCTCGTACTTTTTTTTTTTTTTTAACTTTTAAAAAAAAAAAAAAATTCTACCTTTCCATATTGTTTCATTATCTTTTACTTCTTTCACACCTTCCTTTTCCCCCTCTAATTCTTCCTGACTTGCCTTATCTTTTTCCTACCTTTCCTATTTTCATGGTTTTCCCGCGTCTTTCATCCTCTTTTTTCCCCTGTCTTTTCCTACCTTTTCGATTTTCCCTAGTTCCCCCCCCCCCCCCCCCCCCCCCCGTCTTTCATTCCTTTTTTTTTTTTTTTTCCCCTGTCTATTCTACCTTTCCTATTTTCCTAATTTTCCCCCCGTCTTTCATCTTTTTTTTCCCCTTTTCCTGTCTTTTCATATCTTTCTTATTTTCCTAGTTTTCCCCAGTCTTTCCCCCCCCCCCCCCCCCCCCCCCCCCCCCCCCCCCCTCACCCGTCTTTTCCTGCCTTTCCTATTTCCATAGTTTTCCCCGTCTTTCATCCTTTTTTTTCCCCTGTCTTTTCCTTCCTTTCCTATTTTTTTTTCCAGTTTTCCTCAGCCTTTCATCCCTTTTTTTTTTTCTTTTCCTGTCTTTTCCTTCCTTTCCTATTTTCCTAGTTTTCCTCAGTCTTTCATCATTTTTTTCATATTTTTAATATCTTTCTACCTGATCCCCCTTTTTTTTTCATTTTTCCCCCTACATTTCCCTGTTTTTTTTTTTTTTCGTTTTCCTGCATCTTCCTACATTTTTCCATCCCTTCACATTTTCCTGAGCCCTCCTCCTTTTTTTTCCCTCCCTTTTACTTTTTTCATACATCTTCTATTTTTCTGCAAGACAAAGACAAAGGAACACACAACTTATCGTCATCTGCCATTTGACCTGAACGAATCAACAGGTAGGATCTATTCCAACTGGCCAGTACCTTCAGACTAAGTCTGCCGTCATACACAATAATGTCGATGTCATTAACAGTAACTTTGAATGGCAGTGTCACAACCATATCGGCAAAATAACGCCGAACTTCTTTTTCTCTGCGGCAGATCTTTGGAAGACATTGCTCCTAGTCTTCATCGGCAGGCGGGCATATCGCTGCATTTACCACATGCCTGACTCTGGTAATCGACTGCCACATTCAGACGGGCAGCCGCTACGGTCCTACAAAGCTTTTCCTATGTTTTCCCTGTTTTGTTCGACCTGTTCCAACCCGTTCCCATTTCTCTTTCTTCTTTCCTATCTGTGCTAATTTGTTCCTACAACTTTGAGCATTTCTCTACTTTACCCGCTTTCTTTACCTTTTTTTCCCCCTTCTTTTCCCTCACATTCCCCAGTTTCCCCCTATCTTTGTATTAATTGTTCATATTGTCCTAGTTTTTCCTACAATATCCTACTTTTTCTCTAAATGTTGCCTGGTTTTCTGCCTTTTCTGACTTTCACTACCTTTTTCATGCTGATCACTACCTTTTTCTTTTGCCTAAAGGAGCTTTAAAAAAATTTTTTTTTTTAAACAGCAACAGCAACAACAACTACAGCAGCAACACTTGACCGTCCGCTGTAGACATGAAAAGTAGTGATCGTGGTGACGCTACAGACACCTTTCGCTTGCAATGTGAATGAGTTTTACCTTCTGACACTACCAGATCAAATGAAGCAAGTCAGAAACACGACTCATATTCCACGTGCAAACGAATCCAAAAGACTGGAAATTTCCCCACTCCCCACCCCTCTTCCCGTATCATATTTCTTCTTCCTGCCTCTCTTAAAAGCTCTTCCCCAACCCCTTCCCTTTTGCTGTCATGCTTCTCAGATTTAAGACCCAGATCCAGCATCACAGCGCTGGTGAGGAGGGCGGAAGAGGGGTCCTGAGTTTGTTGCCTCTTATTACATCCCCCAATGGTTCGCCCCCCACTGGGGTATCTAAGAGACAACGAACCACATATTATATGCCATTTTTGTGTCGTCCGTGTGGCAAGGGGGACTCCAGAAATCCTGGACCGCCCACCACCCACCCCCACGTCAGGCACTGCGCATGCAGTTCAATAAACACCCCATCCTTTCCATTTCCATGTTAGTTACGAAGTATCTATCGTAATTACAAGCACATATACGGGTAGAGAAAAATAGTAAAAAAAATTTTTGAACGAAAACGAAAGACGCAGACAGACGGAGAAGTATTCAGTCATATTCTCAATACTAATAACGTTTAGTCAAGACCGGCAAACAGTATTTACTTTGCCCCTGATGGATGCCACTGATCTTGGTATCTTGTTCATTCATCTATCTATCTATCTATCTATCTATCTATCTATCTATCTATCTATCTATCTATCTATCTATCTATCTATCTAATCTAATCTAATCTAATCTTATCTCTCTCTCTCTCTATCTATCTATCTATTTATCCTATTCATTAATCTATCTGTTTATCTGTTTAGTTATTAATCAATCGATCGATCGATCAAAACAATAACATACAGGCAAGCACGAAAGTTCATGCTACTTACATACCTTTGTCACACTAACAGCCGCCATCCATACGGACAACACATCTGGCTCTCGATATATAGTGCAGAAAGGCGTGGCTATGTAAGAACGGACACCCGTGCGATTAGGTAGACAGGGGTGGGTAGCAGCAGCGCTGACAGGAACAACTGTTTCATAACCTCGAACGTGGACCCCGAGATCCAAGATTTACATCCTGTTGATTTAGCCTTCGACTCTTAAGGACCACGTTCAGAGACTGAAGCCTTGGAGTGAGACGGCGAATTTCGTGTTTTGATTTCGTGTTTTTATCGGTTTCCCCTGTCCTAAACGGAAAGAACACGTTGCTGCTGGCGCAGAATGAAAGTGAGCGAGTTACTGAGGTGATGACTTTAAAAAGTTAGTGCGTAAATTAATGTAATTCAACCGCCCTTTTACACACCATCATCGCTGCTGCCAAAAAACAGATGTTTTTGCGTACCTGATGTTCTTGATTACTGTGATTAACTGGAACTTAATTTAACCTGGGTCAATGCCCAGACTCACCACACGTGAAATAGCAGACTCTGAAAAGCATCAGGAGAGCTGGGGGCGGGGGACCTGTTTCACATTACACTGACACCACCAGAACCAGGGCCCGACAAAGGAGGGGGACGGGAGTCCGGGGTGCCTAGATCTCTCATTCCTACCCTGACTGTGAAGGGCCCCTTTGGAGCCCCCCCCCCCCCCCCTCCCCCGGAATTTTTGGAACCCACCCCATCCCACCTGCTAGCTGACAAAAATATCATTATGGCTCCATGCGTAAGCGTTCGCTGAATCGTTTGTGCGACATAGGCTGAACATGAAAATTATTCAAAGAGAATTCTAGGATCCCACTCCCGCCCCATGCATAACCCCACTCCCCACCCTGTTTTTAGAAAACTTGAAAGCCCCCCCCCCCCCCCCCTTCCTTCCTCCTTCTTTTACAAAATTTGGGAAAGTCCCACCACCACCCCACCAGTTCCAGCCCCCTTTTCAAGAGAACTTCTGGTATGCTGTTGTTCCATGCCTGGTCATGTTTTCTCCCATCACATACTGTGGTGCGCGCCCTCGGAAAGTCTCTCATATCATGTAACTAATCCGACCCTCATGTGACCGACAACACGTTACGAATCGCAGTTTTTAAAAAAAATATTTAAAAAAAAAAGGGGGGGGGGGGGGTTTTTGTGGTAGGTGACAGCGGAATTCGAACTCTCAAAGTCTGACAGCGAACTCGGTGTTCTACCACGGAGCTACTCGAGCGCCGGGGAATACTCGAGCGCTCCGGGAATCTCTCTCTCTCTCTCTCTCTCTCTCTCTCTCGTGCCACACCAGTGGCATTAACCGCACGCCGATCATTCCACGGCCCCCCGTCCGCAGCCACAGCCCCAGCACCGTGAATCCGCAGCGAACAGCCAATTTCAAGTTGTAAGGTGGCGGCCCACCGGAGGAAACACTACAGCGCTGCTGAGTCACTTCGTTAATGTGCAGTGGGGTGCCTGATATGCAGTGGGGTGCCTGTTCTGATCATACATTCGCAGGACACCCACCTACCGCGCCCACTACTGACAACAACTGCTTAGTCGCGGAGTCAGCGTGAGTGAGCTTTCCCTCCGAACAGCGCCACCATGTCTGTCCAACAGACTGCTCGCGATGGGGAGGCGATGAGGAGCGTAAACTATCAGCTTGACAGCACCACCATGTCTGTCCAACGACAGTCCCATGAATTAGCTAAAAAAAAAAAAAAAAAAAAAAAAAAAAAAAAAAAAAATGAGACAAAACCCGGTGACCCTAACAGAGCCTCACCAAGGGCACAGACTTAAAGAGGAAATCGAAACCATAGTAACCAGGACTGCAGGGCATGAAGGGTCACAGAATTTAAGACTTCTTTTCTTTTTTAATGCAAATCGACGATGATGAGGATGATGTTGATGGTGTGCTAGCCCAGGAAGCCTTGTGCCGAAATCTGGATCCGACCAAAGATAGTACGCCCTTCGTAGGCGTACTATCTTTGATCCGACCACAGTACAGTCAGACGGGCAAGTCGGACAGCCCTACCACGTGAGCCTTTTGTCCGCAAGACTGTGCTGGCTTTTCCCCCCTAAAGCTGCACGCTCTCCAAGATCAAGACACACTTCCGACACAGAACCACGAAAATCGTGTGGCTATAAAATGACTGAAGCACTCTAGTTGACTGCTCGCGATGGGGAGGCGATGAGGAGCGTAAACTATCAGCTTGACTCAATAACCCGACGGCCGCGGCATCGGAAGGGCGGAGAGAGTGGATTGGAGAAGTCAGTGGAAAGGGAAAAGGAAAGGGTTGGGTGGAGGCTCATGGAGTCACTGTGAACCTCTTGGGGTGAGGGGATCCGGGTTCACACATGCTCTGGCCTCTGCCCTGAATGAGAGTTGAGGAAAACAAACCACTTCCAGGAAACAAACCACTTCCAGTCAGTGCTTATGGCAGGGGGGGGGGGGGGGGGGGGGGGGAGAGAAAAATTAGCCATCCAAACAATTAAAAAAAAATTACAACAACAAAAAAAAAAAACACCAGCCTTTGACCTGCACATCAACAATTCCCGCCATGTATCAATCACGATCATCACGCAAGAACTGGCCTCAGCTGTCGATAATCTTCCTCGAACGCAGCCATACTGAAACGAGACATCTTCGGCAAGGCGGAGGGGGGGGGGGGGGGGGGGGGGGGGGCGTAAAGGAGCAAATAATGAAAAGTAATTGTTTGCTCTCGTGGTAAATCACAGGGACATACCTCTAATGATGTTTATAGTATTCATTCATATGGTACATAGGAGAAAAAGAAGAAGAAAAAAAAAAAAAAAAGAAAAAAAAAGAAAAAAAGAAAGAAAACTTGTATTTAAAAAAAAGGTCCACGTGTACCTATATAACCCGATTCTCCTGCTGACAGCTATTTGGGGCGTTGCGTGCGTGTGTGTGTGTGTGGTGTGTGTGTGTGTGTGTGTGTGTGTGTGTGTGTGTGTGTGTGTGTGTGTGTGTGTGTGTGTCTGTCTGTCTGTCTGTCTGTGACGCCTGAAAAAGACAAAATTGTCGAAGACTCGATGGCTTTGTAATGTGTTTTACTTTAGTTAAACAAAAAAAAAAAAAAGAAAAAAACGTCTGTGTTGTATGATTATGTGTGTTTTGACTTGTTTTGAGTAACGTTGCAGACTATTTCAGTCTGTAAACGCCCCTTGCTGCAAATGCGCACGGCAATAACGACAGTAAAAGGTATACAAACATCAACTCTTATCGATCGGGACACTTGGGGCCTAATTTTTCTTCAGGATTGGTTTATTTATCATTTGAAAAAAATCATGGCAGGCTGGTAAATAAGTAGATAGACGGATAGACAGATACATACATATATATAGCCAGGCAGGCATTAACACACAGACACAGACATATATACATATAAACATTCACACATACATGTATGCATACATACATGGATAGACAGACAGACAGACAGATATACAGAGAGAGACTGACTGACAATAAACAGGCAGATGAAGAGACAGATGTGGTTACATAGAAAGACGAACGGACAGAGGGACGGGCAGACAGACAGACAGACGGATGGACGGGACGGAGAGAGAGAGAGAGAGAGAGAGAGAGAGAGAGGAGAGAGAGAGAGAGAGAGAGAGAGAGAAGGAGAGAGGAGAGAGAGAGAGAGAGAGAGAGAGAGAGAGAGAGAGAGAGAGAGGAGGGAGAGAGAGAGGTGGGAGAGAGAGAGAGAACCTGGTGGGGGGTCGATCAGAAAACACTCGGCTTCGATCACCATCACGGATTTCATTGTGATTCGAACCGAATTTTACTGGTTTCGGATCCGATCCGACATACTGAATCCGTGGCACCAGCTGATGCTATATTAAATGCTTTCATTTATTACAGGGCACGGCATGAAAACACTTCAAATCCAAAATGGTCGTTTCCGAGGTCATCCTTTATCTTTATGATTATTTCAAACACCCTACAGCTATTTTCTAGTTCTCAGTTGGGTCCTTCGTCTAAATATTCTGAGAGTATTCCCATTGAGCTTATCCGTCGGGGTATAATAGTCAACACCCTTCAGTCTCATTCTACGTACATGGCTGAATGAAGTCTTATCGAAGTGCATGTTTATTCCCCTCACCCCTTGATTTATTCGCTTCTAAAGTTGAGTGGATCTCTCCTGTGGGGTCGACCGCACCTACACGAACCACACTTGGCCCTGACAGATTTTCTTCTGGTTAATGTCTCCGTGTTTTACAACCGTCAATGCCTGGCCAAGAAAGACAACTGAGATCGGTGTTGCTGATCCTGGGCTGCTGACGTTTGCAAAAGAATGTGGCGAGTCATAAAACTCTTCGCTCAAGCTGGGTCCTAAATGAAGGAATGTCAACGACATGCACTACAGATATATTAACAGACTGTATATTCTTCTGGCAATTATGACTGACAAGCAGACTTGGTCGCATACTGACAAGTTACACAAGACAATCAGACACTTCGTAGTCGGAGGGGTAACTCTCTCTCTCTCTCTCTCTCTCTCTCTCTCTCTCTCTCTCTCTCTCTCTCTCTCTCTCTCTCTCACACACACACACACACACACACACACACACACACACACACACACAGGGGGCCCTCCGTAACTGACAAGTTGAAAAAAAATCAAAAGGGGGGACCGGGAGGGGGAGATATAAGGATGTCAACAACAAAAAAGAGGACACTACTCTGTTTAGAAGAAGAACAGACAGACAAACACTACAGACAGACAGACAGAGAGAACTGCTATGTAAATGATGACTCGAGGTCCAACAGCCATACAGAATAGAGAAGAAAGAAAGAAAGAAGACAAATGCACACACAGATAGAGAGAGAGACAGGCAGAGACAGACAGATGGCGGGAGGGAGGGAGGAAAGGAGGGAGTCCCTATTAATAACATGAGATCACAAGGGCAAAAGAGAATGGAGGAGAAAATGAGGGAAGAGGGGGAGAGACAGACAGACACACAGAGGCAAACAAAAAGTCAAAGCGACAGGGAGACAGAGAGAGAAAGATAAAAACAGAGACAGGGACAGGGAAAGAGAAGGAGAAACAGACACGCAGACAGACGGAGAAAACAAACGGGGGAGACAGGAGGTGGAGCGATGGGGGACTGTAGCGGGATAGCTTGAAGGAGGCCAAAGAGCAATACTGTAGCTGACGCACAGCTCTATGTTCGTCTTGCTTTATGATAGTTTTGTGTGTGTGTGTGTGTGTGTGTGTGTGTGTGTGTGTGTGTGTGTGTGTGTGTGTGTGTGTGCATATGACTGTGTACATGCATGTGCACGAGAGAGAGAGAGAAATAGAACTTTGTAAGCATTTAGAACTACTTCTAGATTAAGCGCCATAAATCTCCGTTATTATCACTGTCGTTGTTATTACTATTACTAGTATAATCAACACTGTGTTATCATCATAAATATTATATTACTATATCATCATCATCATCATTATTATTATCATTATTATTATTATTATTACCATTATTATTGTTTGTGTTGGCGGCGGCGTCATTATCATCAACACACAAAGAAAAAGAAGAAAAAATGAAGAAGACAGGTGTCATGTACAATAATTCACACACATACACACGCATTCACTTGTGCGTGTTCACACACACACACACACACACACACACACACACACACACACACACACACACACACACACGAATGCACGCGTTGTCATGGACACACACACACACACACACACACACACACACACACACACACACACACACACACACTCCTTGTGACAGTGCCAGAGACACAGAGAAGGGTGGACAGTTGGGGATGGCAGAAGAGGGGGGAGGAGGCAGTTGAAGTTGAAGGGGGGGGGTGGGCCGGACAACCATTTCTTAACATTTTTCCATAGTCAGCTACAACACAGCTAGCTGCAGAGTGTGACGTGTCTGAGATTTTCATCAGTTTTTGTTGTTGTTGTTTTTGTTGTTTTTTTTACACAACGAGACGAAGGCGAACTGAGTCAGACTCGAACTTCACGGGAATCAGACCTAGTGTCGACTCAATGCTTCGACGATGTTTCGATGAACACCAAATACCATACCATACCACTGACAAGACGCATATACAGCATCTGTGTTGTGTCATTTTCGGCTTGTTGTAGGCTTAAATCAATAGCCTTTCACCTCTAATTCGAAGTAAACAGCTAAAATGAATGAAATTAAAATGAATTAACAAAAAGAAGGCAAGGCATCGCACAATCGGCGGTAATGTGCACAGGGTCACTGTGTAACACCCCCCACCTCCACCCCTGTCTTCGCCACACAGATCTAACCGGATCTTCATCGTGATCATGATAAGACTCGTGTGACAGCTGTGTCCTATTCCACTGTGTCGATTCACATGGTTATTATGCTAGATTCTGGTGCTCCCGTTACACGAAAACATTGGGAGAGGCTGGTGTGGGGAAGGGGCCTGGGAAGACAGATTGAGGACAGCCCAGAGAGGTAGAGGGGGGAGGGGGGGGGGGGGGAAGGGGGGTATTAATGTAAATGCGTGAAAAATTTTCAGGTCTTGTAGCTACTATTAGTACTAATTCTGTAAAGCGACAGATTCAATCGGTTTGAGATTTTAACAGCTCAGCATAACTATTAATGTGAAAAACGATAACCATTAATGCTGCACTGACCATGGTTGATGCCGGCGAATGATGGCAGTCGACGGCAAAGTAATGCCTGGAGTTTACCCTCTTTAGCAGTCCATGTAGTTTAAAAAAAAAAAAAAAAAAGTTAATTTAGATTTGATTATTTCCCTTTGAAATGGAACTTCTTTATCTCAAAAATGAATGAGTGGAGATAATATGCATGTTAACCTGGCATTCGCCGAAGATGTATGGTGTTTTCTGTTCAAAGTCTCTTTGGTATCTGTTGGAAAGAAAACACGGCGGAGAGAGAAAAAACGGTAGACGAGCGAGTGTCGAAAGTATGGGGCTCCTTACCAAAACAAAACTTCACGTCTGCTGTTTTGTCGGAGGGCTGTCACCTACCGTTTGAATCCACTATCATAATTCACTTACCACGAGTATGACGAAGTTCAGTCACCTGTTGAGGAAGGCATGAAGCAGACAGTATCAAAGCTGACTTGGAGATGAAAACGTCAAATTCGATGTGAAGAAGACTTCAAGTTGAACATTGCCATTTTCCTGCGTTGTCATCATCCGAGTTGCTACATGACGTTGGCCTAACTCTAAATTGAAATCTGGGTTAATTCCCTTGGATGGGGAGAGAAGTGAGCAAGGGTAGTTCGGTTTATGGGGGGTAATCGGTTTATGGGGGAAGGGATGTCGAATGTGTGTGAGAGAGGAAAGGAGAAGGTTGGGGGGGGGGGGGGGGGGGGGGGTCGAGGTGGGGGGGGGGGGGGGGGGGGGGGGGGGCAAAGACAGTGAGGAAGGAGGGGGAGAATAAAACAAAACACTTATCACATGCTCTAATAGCTCTAGTACTTTCATCACCATAATCATTTCTGTGCTATTTATCTGTTTAAATTTGAACTTTGGCTAAAGAACTTACAATTTCACACAAATATACGTACATAAACATTTAAATTTGATTTTCAAATTCAGTGTGTGTGTGTGTGTGTGTGCGCGCGCGCGTACACGGGCGATGGAAGTATGTATGAAATATAATGTAGGGTTACAACTTGTCAGCTTTTATGATTATTGACCTACACACTGGCAGCTATTCAAATCTAATTATCGACTTTAAATTTTGAGAGTAACTGGAAGTTAAATGTAAATTGTGCGTTTTACTGTACATGCGCGCGTGAATGAGTGCGTACCAGTGCTTGCTCACCTGTGTGTGTGTGTGTGTGTGTGTGTGTGTGTGTGTGTGTGTGTGTGTGTGTGTGTGTGTGTGTGTACGCGCGCGCGCGCGCGCAAAAAGGCATTCTAAACAGATCTTAAAATTGTTGACATCGTCAGTGATGTGACAACACACACACACACACACACACACACACACACACACACACACACACACACACACACACACACACACACACGCACGCACGCACGCACGCACGCACACACACACACACACACACACACACACACACACACACACACACACACACGTAAGAGAGGAGGGGGAATACGTCCCATTTCTCCCATCCCTTCCCCTCAGTAGATGATATCCCCGAAAAAAAAATAATAACATATGTCAACAATTTCCAAATCTCAAGCTTTCCATAAATGAACTGATTTCAAAAGTATCCTAACGAGACTTTGAGCAAGAGATTCTGCTGTGGTGAAAAGAAGTGAATGGTTATATTTAATGGCTTTAAAATCATCTTCAGAATAGCTGTTGATCGCCAGCGAACCAGGTAAAAAAATGAAAAAAAAACTTTAAGGGATCATACATATCGCTTTTTTTTCTTTTTCTTTTTTTTTTAGTAAAGTTGTCATAATGGATTTCATGGGTTGTAATGAAATAATTCTCCATTTCAGTGCCAAAGGAATGGAAGCTCAATGGTCGTGTACTTTCGCAATTCATACATGTACGGATATGTGTAAGATATAAAGACCCAGAAGCAAAAAGAAAGTGATAATAAAAAACAAATAAAGAGATAAATAGAAATTAAAAACTCTGTGTGTGTGTGTGTGTGTGTGTGTGTGTGTGTGTGTGTGTGTGTGTGTGTGCAGGTACAGTTGCATCGATGAGTTGCACTTGAGCCTCACACAAGTTACGAATAAAACACGTTACTCTGTGAGAAGCTACCCACAACGATGTTAGAAAGGTGCAGATGCCTATGGATTTCACCTCGCTCAAGCGAAGTGGCATCGCATTCAAGACACAACCGTGCTCTTGGCAACGACTTGAAAAGTCTCGGGTGAGAGAAGCCCTGTCTTCCGGCGCCCTCTTTTGCACACGTTGAATACCCCAACCCCACCCCATTCACTCCTCTGGCCAGAAGAGCGTTATATTTGGTCGGAGACAGGGTAATTGCATACAAGTGAGACCATAGGACAGCTGAACACACTTCAAGCCCACACAAGCACAATTTCTGGGTGGGCGTGAGCTATTCCCAACAGGGCCCAAATACCCGCTAGGCTACCGAGGACACCACTTTCAACCGGAAATGTCATGGACGATGAAGCCGCAGGCCATACACCACAAATAGGATTTTTCACCAAATGACTAAATAATCCATGTAAGCGTTTTGAGGCCTACCGTAAGTTTGAAAGGCCTACCGTAAGTTTGAACCAGCATTTGAAATAATTAATAATTGATCACAAGAACTCCCCCCACCCTCCATCAATCATTTCACCTGTTTTTAGTGATTTCCACTGATGATATCATTCACAATCTTCAAATACGTTACCATCCCCCTTTGCTGACGTCACATTTCAGGCCTTCGCACTCACCTGTAACCTTATCTTTGCGCTAAGTGGTCTCCTCCAAATAATCCCATTCCTTTGATTTTAATCTGACTGCTTGGAACCACATGACTTGTACCTTGACGGCTATATCAAAGGAGAAGCAAATTCCAGACACAATAGAAAATATTCAAAACAATCTAATTGCGCTAGTTTATAAATACTTGACTCCTTAAAACAAGGCCTCGGTGCATTAATTTATGGTGTGCAGCCTGCAGTCCTTAGGGTCCTCCTTTAGCTTTGAATTATAGGTGTACCACACTTATTTAGGATATTGACCGCAAAGTTTCTACCTTTTAAAGTTTATTAACTCGTTAGGTTTCAGGCAAAATGCAAGTTTAGTATACTCATGAAGATGTCATTGGGTGAGCATATTTACTGACAAATTCAACATACTGTTTAATTTGCAAATGAATTAATTTGCTATCATGTCGACATACGCGTACGTTCTTGCGTCAATGTTTCTACATCAACTTCTGCCAGACCTACACATTAACCTGTCTATCCTAGGTTTGAATCACATGACGCTCTTCCGAAGTTAAGCAAGCCTTTACAATTTAGAGCGGTGAGAGTTTCGGAAAGTAAGACAGACGGAACCATGTAAAACACCATGCTGCATGCTTACTTCGGCAAGAAATGCCGTTTTGTGACTCACAAGCGACATTATCCCTTGAAACCAACAAGCCGGTAACGACAACATCATGAATTCGAGGCTTCTTAGTGGATGTGTATTCTATACGTGCAGTTGTACATTACGACTGCACAAAACAAGCCAGTGCATGCACTTGTATCATGATTGTGAACAGTTGCTCTGCACCGTCCTGGTCAAACGGATTTTCACTTACCTCGACTCCTGAGAAAAACACAGACGGGGGAAAGAGAACACGGGGCTGACACCATACTTTAGTCATTAGGTCTGACAGGCCATAACAGCCCGAATTTCATTCACGTTTTTTTCTCATCACAAGGAACTACAAAATACACGACAGTACAATACTAAATGATTTAAGACCCGATGGATTAAAAAAATGCGTTCCATCTGTCCTAAGATTGAAGCGCGTTCTTAGATGTTGCTAGCACGTGTGGTTGCAGCATACACTTCCTGTCACTAAAGCAAACAACAAAAACTTCCCAGGTCGTTTGTATCTCAGTACTTATTGAGGCCATACATCTGACAGACAGACAAACAGATGAGATAGATAGATAGATAGATAGATAGATAGATAGATAGATAGATAGATTGATCGATTGATTGATTGATTGATTGACTAATAGATAGAAAGATAGACAGATAGGTAGGTAGATTGATAGATAGAAAGATAGATAGATGGGTAGGTAGAGATACATAGGTAGGTAAGTAGGTAGGTAGATAGACAGATAGATACGTAGGTAGATAGATAGACGGATAGGTAGGTAGGAAGATAGATAGGTATGTAGACAGACAGATAGATAGGTTGGTAGACAGAATGATAAGTAGGCAGATAGGTAGATAGACAAATAGATAGGTAGATAGATATTTAGATAGAAGGATAGGTAGATAGACAGATAGGTAGATAGATATATAGATGGATAGATAGATACATACGTACATAAACAGATAGACAGATACATACATACATGCACACTTATATAGATGCACATAAACAGATAGACAGATACATATATACATGCACACTTATGTAGATACATAGACAGATACATACATAGATAAATAGATAGATAGACATCTGGACCAACTCCAGATGTGGTCGGACCGGTGGCTATTAAGGTTCCATCCGCAAAAGTGTGCAGTTATGAAGCTTGGTAACACAAAATCAGCGGCATCATACTCCATGTCAGTTAAAGCAGACGACGGAAAGCACCAAGAAACTGACCTTGGCAGAAACGGTGGCAGAGAAAGACCTTGGTGTATGGGTGGACAACGAGCTGAATTTTGTGGACCATGTAGCACATGCAACTGGGAAGGCGACCAGGATAGTTAGACTCATCAGGAGGTCATTTGACTATCTAACAGAGCAGATGTTCGTCCAGCTCTTCAAGAGCCTAGTGCGGCCTATTCTGGAATACGGACACAACGTCTGGCAGCCGTATCAGAAAACACTTTGCAGTGACATTGAGGATGTGCAGCGGCGAGCCACAAAACTGCTGGGATCCTTGAGAACAAACCATATCCAGAGAGGCTAAGAGCCCTAGGATTGCCCACACTGGAACATCGCCGACTCAGGGGCGACATGATTGAGGTTTTTAAGTACCTTCATGGATATTATGAAGTCCAGCGACCCGAACTGACACTGGCAAGTGTGAGGGCCCTCTGTGGCCACTCTCTAAAACAGCAGAAGGGGCAGGTACCGACTGGACCTCAGGGGTAACTACTTTGCTCACAGAGTGGTGTCTACTTGGACAGTCTACCTGAGGCGGTTGTGACGGCGCCATCCACCAATGCCTTTAAGGGTCGGCTGGACCATCACGGAGGCACCTACCCAGCCTGTACGAACCAAAATGTAAAAACTAGTCAGTCTTGCAAGCCACGCATGACATTCATTGAGTGACAAGTTATAAGACGATCTATGCACAGACCTTTAAAGGTCTCAATCGTTGAACAAGTCAAGTTATAGATGTATTCATGCATATACATACATACATACATACATATGTAGATAGATAGGTAGATAGATATATGTCTGTACACACGGCATTAATAGACAAGCAGAGAGAGAGTGCGTCTGTGTCTTAGTACATGTGTGTGTGTGTGTGTGTGTGTGTGTGTGTGTGGGCGCGCGCGCGCGCGCGCGCGCGCGCGCGCGAGCGTGCAACACCATTCCCTAGTTCGGTGTAAAAGTTGGTTGGCAATCCTCTGATTCGCATCATGACTTTTGACAGACAAGGAACGACCCTTCCAAGAAAACGCCTGCGGATCTGACCTGTTAACTGCACGGCAATTTTTCTCAATGGACCAATTGAGGGAGGCGTAGGGTATGGGGGGGGGGGGGGGGGGGGGGGGGGGAGAGGTGGCAGGAGAAAGAAGGGGCCGGGTGGGGATTGTAAACATTCTCTCTCTTTCAGAGACCGGGCAGCAGGTGTCTCTGAGTGGATTACTGTAGTCGTCTATCGGCCGGAGGCCATTTTCGCCGGGTGTAACAAACCATGGATGGGCGAATCTCTCTGAACGGAAGCACGCGACCATCGATTTTGTTTGCAGAGTTACGACGAACTAGGGACCGATTCATAATTGAAATTTGTGCGATCTTTTCTCGAGGGAAGGAAAACAACCTGCTCGCTGATGCTCGATGAGAGCTGTTTTTAGGCTTTCTTAGCTTGGATTTTTTTTTAATTAATTGTTAAGTCGATTTCACCAGTTTCTCTGTCTATTTGTTTACTTCCACAGCATCATAAACTTCAATATTTCTGCCGTACCGAATGAAATGTTCACTAACGAATCAAAGAACAGAAATTTTTATCAACCAATCACAAACCAATTTCAGTCACTGGAGAGTTGACACAGACTAATTTCCGTTATATGAGAGCTATGATACGGTCACTCCGCTTTGTGTCAACTCAAATAGTTTACAGAACATTTGATCTTTACTTTTTTTTATTTCTTCCACAGCGAACCTTGGTTCCACGAGAATCGCAAAAGGCTGGCTGAGGGAGGAGAACGAGGAAGAGGCAAGACAGTTGGGGGGGGGGGGGGGGGGGGCAGAAGTCAGATCAATGCATCCAGTTTCATTGTACATCTTAAATGATTGAACACGTGAACGCTGAAACGGAGATGAATATTGACACCAGTAGGCCTAGTTATTCCCAAGAGCGAGGAGACATTTCAGGACAGCTTGTCCGAGGAGATGAAATTATTGACAGTATGTCCAGCTTACAGTCCTGTTACAATGCACCCAGATGCTGAAAACTGAGAAATGCATTACAGCGCTAAGCTGTTCCGGAAAGGGACATTCAGGGCAACGTCTCCTGCAGAGAGAAAAAAGGTTATGATCAGGACTTTCTTTTTACCTTCACGCCCACCAAAAGTGTTGTGTGGCACACAAGAACCAGCCGAAGAGATGGCTGGAGGTCAGGAGCCTATATGATACGACCTTCATATAGTTTGAACTACAAACCATTCACACGGGCCATGAAATAGCCTAAAACTGGTTCGTACTCACAACTTCTGACCGTGTTCCAGAGACAAAAACAAAGTAATAATAGCATCTGTAAAGAGGAGAACAGGGAAAAAAAGTAACGGTAATATCTGTAAAGAGGAGGAAAGAATGGTATCATCCCAGGGATGAGAACTGAATAGTAACATCACCAAGGAGAAGAAACGAATCATTATATCTATAGATAAGAGAACTGGATGACGTCTGTAGGGAGGAGAAATGAATGGCAATACCTCTGGGGAAGAAAAAAGAATGGTAATGTTCCTGGGGAGGGGAAATGAATGATGGCATCTCAGGAGGAGAATTGAATGGTAACATTTGTAGTCAAGAAAAATTGATGATTACATCTGTAGGGAGGGGGAAATTATGAGCAGAAGTATTCTCAAAAAAGATAAATGAATGTGGTGACATCTAGAGGGAGGGAAAATGAATTGTCACATCTCTGAGAAGTATAAATAGATAATATCTAAAGGGTGTGTGTGTGTGTGGGGGGGGGGGGGTAATAGCTCTATGTAGGAGAAATGAACAGTAAAATCTAATGGGAGGAGAATGTATGGTAAAATCCCTGAGGAGGACGATTATATGATGACATTTTAAGGGAGGACAAATAAATGGTAACGTCTCAAGGGATGAAACAAGTATGGTAATATCACAAGGGAGAACAAACGTATGGTAACATCTTTAGGGATGAGAAATACATAGCAAAATATCCTAGGAGGAAAAACAAATCTCTAGGAAGGAAGAAAGCATGGTAACGTCATTAAGGAGAAGAAATGTATGGTGATATCTACAGAGGAAGAGAGTGGTAGCATTTCTGGAGAGGACACACACACACACACACACACACACACACACACACACACACACACACACACATACACACACACACACACACACACACACACACACACACACACACACACACACACACACACACACACACACACACACACACACACACACACACAGAGAGATTCGCAGGTCAAAGTATGCCACCAAATGTAGTAATTCGAGCTGTGGTGTTTTCATTTTTCTTTTCTTTTCTTTCTTTCTGTCTTTTTTGTTTTCTTTTTGTACAGACAGATGGATAGATACATAGGGCAAGACAGACAGACAGATAGATAGACAGGTTGATAGATAGTTAAATCGCTAGAGAGAGAGAGAGAGAGAGAGAGAGAGAGAGAGAAAACTCGAAACTCGAAACTCGAAATCTTTAATGAGGGTGAATAGAAAAGCTGGAAGAGAGAGAGAGAGAGAGAGAGAGAGAGAGAGAGAGAGAGAGAGAGAGAGAGAGAGAGAGGAATACAGACTTCAACGGAAGTTGAGGACTGAAAGTAAAGCACAGTTTTCCAGTTTCCGAAACGGTGTGTAGGCACGCTGTGTGTGTGTGTGTGTGTGTGTGTGTGTGTGTGTGTGTGTGTGTGTTTTGGCCTCGTGATGTGTATGCAACTGCCATCACGGAGGCCGCTCTCCACTCACCGGTGATACATGCAAGAAACTTAAGAAAATAATTTTTTTGCAAAAAAATCATAGATATATAGATAGACAGATAGGTAGACACCACCACACACACACACACACACACACACACACACACAAAAGAAAAAAGAAAAGAAAACGTACACCCAGGAATAAAATTCCAGTAAAGATAATATATCTGACTGCTTCAACCGTTTTTTCTCTGTCTGTGGTCGCCACAGTTCTGGTACTTTCTTCCCTTCAATATCAGACATTCAACCAGCCGAATCCTACAGATCAAATCTTAAAACTCCTCTTTTCAAACAGCTCTTCCAAGTCCTGAATCTTTGAGCTGTTTTGTACTTTGTTTCTGTGTTGATCTGTATAGTACAGAATAGAAACTGTGAATGTGTGTGTGTGTGTGTGTGTGTGTGTGTGTGTGTGTGCGCGCGCGCGACATCTCTCTTTATGTGAAAGAAAATATGCGTAAGCGCTAATATTCATGGGAAAGGTGCTATTTAAATGCATGTTATCATTATCATTATCATCATCATCATCATCACCACCACCACCATTATTATCATTATTGTTGATGTCATTGTTGCTGTTGTCAAGAGGCTTCGAACCCCCAAATCGAGCTCCCAGCCAAAATTCCACGAGAGGCTAACAAACCACTGTACCACGCCCCAGTTTTTTTCCTCGAACAGCGAGCGTGCCGGCCCAGTGCCGCTGGGATAGGAACCAAAAGTAGGCCTACTTCCGTGTGCTCTGCATCAACACAATAAAGGGGAAGACCGGGAAACCAATTCTCGCCATTGCTGGTGTCACCACTACGGCGGCAATATCCAGGCTCCGCACACCCCAGGTGGCCAACCATCTGTCTGCTCTTCACAATGGAGATCCAGACTTGCCAATCAACTCTCTCTGCCGTCTCTATCGTTCACCGCTCGAGGCGAAGATCGTCATTAGCCGGGTTGACGACGGAATGATCCCCTTCAGGTGATGACAGGTAGCTAACAGCAAGGATGAGACACGTGCCTCAGTGGCTGCACACCAACAACAATAATGCGCCAAGGGCTGCCTAAGAAATCGAATATTCATAGACTGGTGCAATCAGATTGTGTTGAGCATTTCTAATGCGTCAGAAAGTTGAGTCCCTACATTTTCTTTCATGTGTCCATCAGGGTACAAGTCAAGTGGCTCCAAGCAGAGAGATTACAATCAAAGAAATGGGACTATTTGGAGGGTTTCACATGGCGCAAAGATATGGTTAGGGGTGAGTGCAAAGGCCTTAAATGTGACGTCAGCTAAGGGGAAGGTCTTGCACTTGAAAATTGTATGTGATGTTATTGGTGGAAATCTCCCAAAAGAAATAACTTGTAGGGAGCTGTTATTTTGACGCATTATCAGTTTAGCATCAAATGCTGGTTCAACCGTAAGGTACACACAAACACATGTGTGTGTGTGTGTGTGTGTGTGTGTGTGTGTGTGTGTGTGTGTGTGTGTGTGTGTGCAGAAGTGTACGTGCATATGTATGTGTGTGATTTGCAGGCCTGTGTGAGCATACTCCTGCACATATGTATCTGCACATAAATGTGTACACACATGTGTGTATGTATGTATGCCTTTGTATGTAGGCATATACACATGTGTGTGTATGCGTGTCCACATTTGTCTGTGTGTGTGTGTGTGTGTGTGTGTGTGTGTGTGTGTGTGTGCGCATGTGCACATGTGCGTGTGTGTGCATGTGTGCATCAATGCAAGTGCATGTGCACAGGCATAGGAGCAAGCGCATGAGAGTGTGCATGTGTGTGTGTGTGTGTGTGTGTGCGTTGCAATGAAACACTTGACAAACCCATGTGATTGGTCGTCGCACTCAAACCAAAGAATAGATTTCAAATCCACGCCCACTCTCCCCTCTCAACCCCCCCCCCCCCTGCCCCCCCATCTTTTTCTCTCTCTTAGGACAGTGTGAACCGCCCGACTTACACGATCTTGGACAAAGGAAAAAACTATGTCATGGGAAACACATGACGCATTTCATTCTTCTCAGTCCCCTTGCTGTCCCTTTCAACACTCTCGCGCCCCCACACAGGGCGACCTACGACGCACTCCCACACAGGACGACCTACGACGCACTCCCACACAGGGCGACCTACGACGCACTCCCACACAGGACGACCTACGACGCAGAAACATTTAAATGGCATTGTAACAATTGCCCTTCTCACCACTCCCCTTTCCCTGGCGCTATCTTCACTACCACCACCCACACCCCCCACACCCACCCCTCCTATCCAGTGACACAAAGGCACATCATCGCTCTCTCCACACACGAACCCCCCACCCCCCCCCACCTGAGCTACATGCGGCTTCACTTCCCACAAAGGGTAACCCACAAACCTCTCTCCTTCTCCAAACACCCCCCACCTTCCTCTCGTTCATATCAATCGTCCGTGTGCTGCGGATCTCTGGTAAATCCACTGTTTCATTCCCAGGAAAAGTGAGTTGGAACTATGTTTTACATTACAGTCCAATTCTTTACCCTTTTCATTTTTCCATTTCTCACAGCAACTGACTATATCATAATGAAGTCGTACTCTTTTCTTTACGCTCCAAATGATACGGAGTGCTTTTTTCAATGTTCTAAGGTATACTACTGGTGATTCTGATATTCTTCGTTCGAATATATTTTCTGACAGATTGTTCACAACCTAGACAGCTTAGTGCATAATCCTAATTGTGGCGTGTGGCCACATCTTGCAGTGACTCGATTGGTCGCCAGGCAGCAGCAGTCGAAGAGAAAAGTCTTTGAAGATCCTGTCCACTTCTATCGTATCAGTGAGAAGAGGCGCTCAGCCGTGGTTCCGGTCACTGCAGGCTGTCGTTCTAGTTTCATTAACGCTTCACTGTTGTGCGACTTGGAGGGAGGGAAAAGGGGGGGGGGGGGAGGAATACATAAAGTGAACAATTCCCTCCCCAGGTGTTCGTGTGTGCACAGCAAGGAAGACAACTCCCGGGGGGGGGGGGGGGGGGGGGGGGGGGGGGGGGGGGGGGGGGGTCAAGATGAGGAGACGTTCACGGAGCTTGGAAGAGAGCAACTGTATGTCGCCACCACTCTCACTCTTTCACCTGCTAGAAAAAAAAGAAGAAAAACCAGGCCAGGTTTTTTCAAGACACTGCCGTGAGGATGGGTGAGGTGAGGTGAGGATGGAGGTGGATGGAGAGGTAGGATGGGAGTCAGGAAGAGGGACGGGGAGGTGGATTACACAACGGTGATAGTCACGTGATGCGAAACATTTTTCAGTCTAATGGATGGCGATTGGTTTCATATCCAGTACTAATTATTAAAAAAAAAAAAAAAACAGAAAAATTTAAGTGAATGTTATTCTTTATAAAAATGATAGCAAAATCAGTTATAATACCTTTTTTCTTGTTGAGGAACACTGACTTTTTTTTAACATCAGGTAAAAACAAAGGGAAATTATGATCGTAATAGTTAACTCCCTTATTTATCAAAGCTGGCTCAGAGGAGGAGGAGGAGGAGGAGGAGGATGACCGTTGTCCTCACGTAGACTGGGAAAACAACAACATACAACTGGCTAGTGGAAGCCAGCATCCCAGCGACACACCCCGCACGCACATACACCCTCACACACACACACACACACACACACACACACACAGGGGAATGTAGTTAGTTTTAGAGTTGGTGCTTGGTACAACACAACAGAGGATACAGATACTGCCTCCTCTGGGAGCACATTCCACTCTAGGAAGGATGGCAGAGGTAGTAAAGACGTTCCAGCAGTCACTTGTATGCCAGTGACCTGGATCTAGTAGCAAAGCGAGGCGACTGCAGGCGGAAATCTAAACAACATTTTTTTAAAGTATCTATAAGGCTCCGCCGAAAAAAGCAGACCAACGAATCACAAGACAAAACGCGACGCGTTTCAACTTCTTAGATTTTCTTCAGGCAAGATACACAACACTCAGGACAACGAATATGAACGAGCAGTCACGCATCTTCATCCAATCTGGCTCAAGATGGGTGTTGTTGAATCTTGCCTAAGAAAAGACTTAAGAGGTCGAAAACGCGTCGTGTTTTGTCTTGGGATTCGTTTGTCTACGTTTTCTTTGCAGAGCCTTATAAAATTCTTTTTAAAATAAATGACCTGGAGTTGGTTTAAACGAATTTATTCAAGAAGTACACGCAAAAAGCAGCAACAGTATATAAAACGAGTACAACAAGCAAAATGCTTATAGACGGTACCCACTGAATATAAAAACAATGGACACTGGCTGACTTGGAGTTGGTGCGGCGGGATCGATGACTGTCTGGATCTGGGGCCGGAGGGTACTGCCTACTGGATTCCTACAGAGATCAGTTTGTGATGAAACTTGTAGAAGTTTGTCAGGTGTGCCATTCGTCACTCTAACAGCAGTGAAGACCATTCCAGACTGGACAGTATGTCGTCCATCCACACTGGCGGTTCTCCTGTATCTCTGGCACACCACTTCATGCTGCTGGACAGCCTCCAAGTCGTAAGATGCTTGTCATTATGTCTAAACGGACAGAGCGTACTCCAGTGCTGGTCTGACAAACGCCTTAGTATTCCACACCTCTCTCACTCCTCCTATATACCATCCGCAACAACTTTTTGGCGAATGTACATCATTCGCAAACAATTGTAAGTATTTCAACTCCCACAAATTCCCTGTGGGCCGTCAGTACACTAATCTCCCCCCCCCACCCCCCCCCCCCCCCCCCCCAATACCGTCCGCAACAACTTTTTGGCGAATGTACATCATTCACAAACAAATGCAAATGTTTCAACTCCCACAAACGTCCCGTGAGCCGTCAGTATACTACATCTCAACCCCCCCCCCCCCCCCCCCCCCCACCCCCCCACCACTATATACCATCCACAACACCTTTTTGGCGAATGTACATCATTCACAAACAGTTATATTTCAACTCCACAAACACCCTGTGAGCCGTCAGTATACTACATTTCTCTCCCCCCCCCCCCCCCCCCCCATCCCCCACAACAACAACACCTTTTGGCGAATGTACATTCGAAAAAGATCATAATAGTCTTTCAGCTCTCCCACTTCCATATTATTCCCATCCCTCCTCTGCACCCACACAGCCTTAAGATACCCCCCCCCCCCCCCCCCCCCACTTCCCATACCTTCAACTCCCTCCTCTGCAACCATCCCTTCCTTCAAGTCCCCACCCCCACTTTCCCCCTCCCCGCCACTCCTTTTCTCAAATAAAGTTTGTGTGCCTCTTTAAGTATGTCTGTAACGTTTTGTGTGTTTGAATAAAGCTGTGTTTCAGCCAGTAACGTGAATAAAAAAAAAAAAAAACGCATAATAATGCGCACATCCAACAAGCCGAAGTTCGTTTTGTATGCAGATTAGGTCAACTTTGTATGTACACTGTATTTCATGTATAACTAAATACGCTGCACGTTTCACCTCTAAGGTCGGGTATTTGCTCCCAAGAGACAATGTCTGAAGAGAGAAGTATCACCTTAACCCCACCACCTTACCACAATTGCTGGAGTCTTCTTTCATCCGAAGTAAATAAAGATCATCAGATACGGATGACCGCGCGCACAACTTGAATTCCTCCCCACCCACCCACCCCCACCCCTCCCCTTTCCCCCCAGGCGGTTAGCGGGTGGGCTCGCTTCTTATGACACTTAGGTGTCTCCCGAAGGTGTTTTCCCCACATGACCACCATCCCCTTCCTCCCCTTCTCCCTCCCTGTCGCCCTCACCCTGCACACCGTCAAGTAACTTGTGTGCTGGGCAACATCACGTGACATGTGATCTTGCAAACGATTGGTCGAAAGTCTTTGCGTTTCCCGAAGGAACTGGGGTGTGACATGTAATCTCGCAAATGATTGTCGAAAGTCTTTGCATTTATGGAAGGAACCGGCGAAGTGAATCACTATTCTGGTTTCTCTTCAAGCAAGAAGTGTATCAGTACAGTCTTTGCAGAATCCGGTGACAGGACAGAGAGACAGGTAGGTTTCTTGTGTGAATAGCATTGAGAAATCGAGATGAATCTGTTGCTGAGAATCACTGGGCTATATAACAAGAGGTTTGTACTGTACCAGACTTAAAAGCCCGCACAGAGAAAGTTTTTTGGTGTTTATTCCCGTTTTTCAAATCAAAGGGCTGTTCAATGGAAATATTCAAATGGACAACAAATGACTTTGAAAAAAATGTAAGTTCCCATCATCAAAACCGGCTGAAATATCGAAACCGGCTGAAATATCGATATCGACCGGTCAGACTGAATTCTGGATACCTGATAAGGGGTAGACTCGCTGAAAGGCGTTCTTCTAATTTACTTCCAAGTCAATAGGCGTCGCTTTATAGGCTTTTCACACGATGTTTTCATGTTGTTTTGAGTGACACAGCTGAAACAGTTCATTCGCTGCTGTTCAGTCGTCTTAATGCTGTAAATAAAATGCATTCCATATGACTGTCTAGGACTGTTTTAGACTAGTCTAGATTCTGTGGAAGTTGGAATTGTGCTGGAATCGATTTTTCAGTGTATGGGAATTGTGCTGGAATCGATTTTTCAGTGTATGCAGTACGTCGATTGATAAACAAATTCATGTTAATTCTGCTGGTCCTACTTGGACTCGTTTTTTATTGTGTCTGTGCTCCCTTGGCATGAAATATATACCCGCAGTCTACAATTCCTTGGTATTCTCGCCAGCAGAGTTTAAATTTAAAAAAAAAAAAAAAAAACGGAATCCAACAGCCCCTTAAAGCAGTCAGTGAACGGTAGAAAAGTGAAACAAAAAAAATATCGAGGAAATGCTCGACAATCCGTTTTAAAGCACGAGGGAAAATGATGAAAATAAAGCATAAATGAGAAAAAAAAAAAAATGATAGCCCAGTCACCATGGGCCGGGGAGGGGGGATAGGTTATACAGTTGACGAATCAACGTCATTCCAGCAGAAAATAGCTACGAGAGAGAAAGAGAGGCAGACAGACAGACAGAGAGAGAGGAGAGAGAGGGAGTGAGAGAGACAGGGATATAAGGGGAGGGTTGTAATGGGAGGGGGGAGGGGGTGTTATCAGCATGTTCCTTGATGATTCGAGACATTTTCCAGGGATGAAAGATGAGAAAAGATACTCGTTCAAAATCGTGTCCCTCTGGAACAAGTAATGCGATGTCAAACTCATAAAGGCCGTCATTTTGGCAGGGCAAAAATCCACGGGGCGAAAGTTGTCGGGCCCCGGAAAACACCGCGCTGCACAAGCTGTTGTTTCGAGAATTTCGTGTGATGCAGCCCTATAGCTGGTCTAATGGTTCCAATAACAAACTATTCAAAATCCGTCCAAACCTGAAAGAGTTTTTACCATGTTCTCGAGGCGGCCGTAAAGAATACAGTTTTGTGCATTTTGCATACAGGCCACTCGTTTTATACTCATTATCTTTTAAGAGGTGAAGAAACTCTGTGGTGGATTCAATGTCACGTACCACTCGCAGTGAAACATATCCTTTTTCAGTGTTGGGACTTGCATGATATGAGACACAAACATTTTACAGCAGACTCCATGAAAACCTTGTTCACAGATGAGAAAAGTAGTTAAACACTCAGAATCAAAACCTACATGGAGAATATTTCGACAGGGTCGCCCGGTCTTCATCAGCTCACTGTTGCTGTTGTGGCAGCGAGGCCTGGTGGGGCGACTGTTGTGGGGGTAAACGGATATCGAAATATTCTCCAAGTAAGTTTTGATTCCGAGTCTTTTACTACTTTTCAAATGTTGAACCCAGAATCCAGAAACCTATATTATTTGTTCAGAGATGTCCCACCTAATGTGATCTTTGAGTTTCTGAGGGAGATTAACATCTTTCTTCTGATCTAAGATTTTATGGAGGACAGATCTGAAACAAAATTTCCTATGTGTTTTCGGAAGGTGAGTTTTAAAGAGTTGTGTAAATGAGTTCATTTTTCTTTTTTAATGACTTGAGTTAACTTCAACTTTAACCGACAGCCCTGATATGACCCTTTGCGGTCGGCTGGGCTCTAAGCAACATTACCATTTTCAAACATACTGAGACGCAGGAAAGGCCAGTCACGTACTGACACAGATAACAAAAGCGTACGCTGGCCCGGTGACCTGCAATGAGTGGTCCGTTTGCATGTGCCACAGTTTCATCACTCACTGTCCTGAACAGCACCGTGTGGCATATAATCCATGCGTTGGTCAGTTCTGCATTTCACAAACGCTAGGCTTCACCAGTTATCTTGGCCAAATGTCCAGCGAGACAATCCAAAAGAAACGTCACAGAAAGAGCGCTAGGCCGAAAATGAGTTGACCAGCTTTTCCCGACTAATCTTTTTGCTAAGTTTACCTGGAACTTGATTCGAAGAAATTAGAACTTTCTAAGCCTGAGACTGCAACTTCACACAGATGATTGACACGCGCGCGTTTAAAACGGCAACCCATGACAGGTTCGTAACATTGCATCCTACACAAGTCTACGTTTATTAATCATGAATCCGATCCACAGTGCTGCTATCTTTTTGTCTTAGTCAACGCAAATAAGACCCAATCGCGAAACCCGGCCTGATAGTCGTATTCATAAGAGAAAGCAGTCGGAGGTCAAAAACAAAAGGACGAAATGTAAACAAAATGAAATCCACTTTTATCTCGGTTTAAATTCCCTTGATGTTGGAGACAATTTAAAGAAAATGTTACCTTAAAGGTCAGTTGATCGTAAACGGAATCTTTTCCGAAATGGTCAGCCATTTTTTCTCCCCATGCACTAAAAATTGTGACATCCGCTGTTTGATTATAGGGAAACTGTGACATTCTCACACTGATCCGGCGAACTCGCTCGCTGCAAGAGCTCCAAACATACGCACCCGCTCGCCAGACACGCGAGAATCGAACCGAAAGTGCTCATTGAACGCAGCTTTGCTCGGAACCTCTTGGGTAGTGTTTTGTATCTTTCCTAAACAAGAGCTAAGAGTTCGAAGCGCGTCATGTTTTGATTCGTTTGTGTACGTTTTTTTTTGGCGGTGTATTATCATTAATATTTTACTACATAACGTTCTTGAGAAGAAAAAAAAAAGTGAAGCAGGGAACAGTAAACAAGTACGGTACTTTCACTCTCATAAGAAAACCTAATACAGAGTAATTTTTATTCAAGACTGGCACAGCCTTTCGAACTTGAACAAGGTTAGACAAATGCAAAGAATCTAATATTGAGGGAAATGAAACAAGCGCAGGCCATAAACTCAATTGTCTTCATAGTAATGACACACGTTGTGTGCGTGCGGGAGCACTTGCGTGCATGCACATAAATCTCTCTCTCTCTCACGCATCTCGACAGGGAGAGATAGACAAATATACACGCTCGCGCATGCACATAATTTTATACACACACGCATTCACCATAAACAACTGTCTGCGTCTGTCTGTCTCTCTCTCTCCTCAGGATTAAAACTTTTGTTAGTGTGCAGGAAGACTTTTTTAATGCTTGCTTACAAATTTGGAATAAAAGGGTAATTATTATCATATTCAGCACTTCCGCAAATTGGGAACAGGGAAATTATTATTCATTCGCAAATTAGGAACAGGGACCGGGAATAAGCGAAAACGTGTATAGATGAATCAAGACACTTTTTAATCTATTGCAGACCAGCTGCAACATATTTAACAGTGCGTGGAATCTTATTTGTCTAGAGCATTACTGGAGCGAGTAAAACCAACGCTTCCAAGCGATGAGCTCGCCATTGAGTATAGACGAATCGTAAGTTATTGTTTCGTTTGGTTGGTTGTTTAGATATGTGTTCACTGTTTGTGTTTGCAAAACCCAAGCCTATGCTAAAGCTTTCTGGGACCCGCAGATCGATAACAAACTAATCAAATTCCGTCCACACCTGAAAGAGCTTTTACCCATGCGGCCCGAGGCGGCCGTAAAGAAGATGTAACGTGTTTTTACAAGCCGTTTGTCTACAACCATTCTCGTTTTAAGACCCAAGAAGATTTGCGGTTTTAAGAGGTGAAGAAACTCAGTGGTGCATTCTTTTACAGTCATGTACCACCAACAGTGAAACATATCCTTTTACAGTGCTGTGACTTGTATGAAATGTGAAACACAAACACTTTTACAACAGATTCTTTGAAAAACTTGTTGAGAGATATCCCTGTGTGATCTTTGAGTTTCTGGGAAAGATTAACATTTTTTCATCTCATATAAGATTTTACGGAAGAAAGATTTTTAACAAAATTTCCGGTGTTTTTTTGGAAGGTGACTTTAAAGTGTTATGTTTTGTTGTTGTTGTTGTTGTTGTTGTTTTTGGCTTTTTTTCTTTCTTTTTTGAATGACTTGTGTATTTACTTCAACGCGGTGACAGCCCTGATATGGCCCTTTGCGGTCGGCTGGGCTATAAGCAACATCACCGTTACTGTTTTTCGCCTCTCTCTCTCTCTCTCTCTCTCTCTCTCTCTCTCTCTCTCTCTCTCTCTCTCTCTCTCATACTCAGCATGCATGAAGGGCTGCAACTGAAAGGAATTTATGGAGAAGATAAGTTCAGCAAGCGTTGAAGCATTTTACCCGCTTTGTGTTTCTGCGGTTAAAGTACGAATTACAACATGGATTTTCTTTACACTCTACAACTAAGAGTTATGGTCCTTGAGAATATTGCCTTTCCATTTGGATTAAATCGTTCGCCCCAAAAAATGCTTATTATTTTTGGATACAGTGATTTCAGGTCTTTGGAAAATATGTTTAAACGGGGTGGGAAAACTGATATTGTATGGAGATAATACAGTATGAGCCCCGGTCTAGCATTTTTTGTTTGTTTTTAAATCCATTTTGTCTTCAAATTCAGTACATAGAAAATTAATGCTCTCTTAAGCGTATAGAAATCCGAAAAGATTAAAGACAAACAAGTAACAACAACAACAAATCCAGCCATTAAAAAAAAAGCAAACAAAACAAAACAAACGAAAACGACGTGTCAAGTCACGCTTATTTCATACACAATTAAAAAAAAAAAAAAAAGCAAGCATATTTACTGCAAGGATGTCTTTTTTTTTTAACGCTGCAAACAACAGACGTAGAAAAGAAATTCAGAAAGTAATAGTCCCAAGATTACAGTCAACATGAAAATGACCATGAGTGACGGACAATAATCTTTTAAACATACATTGCACCGCTATTATTCCAAGCACCATAGATAGTAACAGCTTGTGATGGGTAGGCCTACTCACCCTGTGTGCTAACCAAGCTCCCTGGACCAATCTTGAGTCAGGAATAGGAAAGCAGTGAATAAGGCTGCCAAAGTCATAAGACTTGTCGCTATATATATTATGTCCAGCTCAGGGACTTTTTAGGGGGGGGGGGGGGGGGGGGGGGCGGAGGGGGTGTAAGGGTAGGTATATGGGGGGGGGGGGGAGAGGGGGGAGTGTGAAGGGAGGGCGGAAGGAGGGTCGGACAGCTCGAGTTCTAAATTGTGTTGGTCATTGACTGTCAGGGTGCAAATACAACATGGATCTGTTCTCAACAACACACACACACACACACACACACACACACACACACACGACGAGAGTGAGAGAGAGGGGGGGGAGAGACCGACCGACAGACAGACAAACACATACACACACACGCGCGCGCGCACGCACGCACGCGCACACACGCGCGCGCGCGCGCGCGCGCACGCACGCACGCACGAGAGCGCAGAGAGAGAGAGAGAGAGAGAGAGAGAGAGTCGCTGTTCCTCGTGGTCAACATCTGTGTCGCACAAAGATTAGTTTTTGATGATTACCCAAAGTTACCTTATCCTTAATCTATCCGGCAAAGCCAGCTGGAGCACCAGCTGGGTATGGGCAGTTTCCGGCCCCTCATCGGAGCAGCGCATTAACTAGGACACCGAGAGTATCTCGCAGATGACCGCTATCTCGGGTGCGACCGCGATACCGATTTCACCCTGCCGCGCGTGGTGATCACAGAGTGATTATCTACGGAAACAGAAAGACAACGTTTGGCGCAAGCTAATTTGATTCGCTTTTCCAAGCTAACCTGGTTCATGAATCTGGACCAGGTGTCAGTTTCAGTTTCATCAAGGTATCTCACTGCGTGTGGACTAGTCCCTATGGCTGCACACCAAAAATTAAGGCTCCAAGGCTTTGCTTAGGGAATCGAGTACTTGTAGAATGGTGCAGTTAGATTGTTTTGATGATTTCTATTGTGTCTGAAAGTTGATTCTTCCCATTTTCTTAAGTATGGCCATCAAGGCACAGGCCAGATTGTTCCAAGCTGAAAGATTAAACTCAAAAGAAAGGGAAACGACCTGGCGCAAAGACTCACAGATGAGCTCAAAGGCCTGAAATGTGTGTCCGTGATTTCATCGGTGAAAAGCCCCCCCCCCCCCCCCCCCCCCCCCCCCCCCCCCCCCCCAATAATTGGTGAAATAATGTGTGTGTGTGTGTGTGTGTGTGTGTGTTTTATAATCAATTCTCAGTTTAATATTAAATGCTGGCTCAAATTTATGGTAGGCCTTAAAACACTTGTATGGATTATATAGTGTTTTAGTGTGAAACCCTAATTGTGGCGTGTGGTCATGTACAGAATCAAGATTCGATCAAGTGTGCTTGCAAAGTATGATAAGGGCAACGTCGAACTGCTGAAATACGTGGCTAAATCATGCCACGAATTAGGCGACAGTGATTTCCTGGCATTTTATTGTGAACACAGCCTACGCTCATGAATCGCAGATCTGATCCACGTCCTATCATCTTTACTAGCATGTAAGCCAGTCCTAAGATAAGCTAGCTATATCTATGTAACTCCAGCAGTGAGAGATCATAAAGAATCTTCTCCGAACCAACCAAACACGCGAGATTTCTAGACTCGCGTGTCTGTGAAACTCGGCTCTGGTTATTAGTCAGCAGACTTGTCGCAATGTTCGGGCTTCCTGTACCTTCTAAAGGCCTTCGTAAATGTGTTAAAGCGGGAGTGTTCTTTGAAAACAAACAAACAAAAACAAACAAACAAAAACACTGATGGTATCTGTTTTCACTGACTGATGTTGTTATTCAGTTGTTTTTCTTTTCCCCATGGTTGTCGTTTCTGATATGAGGGTCAAACATTATCCCCATGGTTTGTTTTCTGATATGAGGGTCAAACATTTTCCCCATGGTTGTTTCTGATATGAGGGTCAAACATTATCCCCATGGTTGTTTCTGATATGAGGGTCAAACATTTTCCCCATGGTTGTCGTTTTTGGTATGAGGGTCAAACATTTTCCCCATGGTTGTCGTTTCTGGTATGAAGGTCAAACATTTTCCCCATGGTTGTCGTTTCTGATATGAGGGTCAAACATTTTCCCCATGGTTGTCGTTTCTGATATGAGGGTCAAACATTTTCCGCATGGTTGTCGTTTCTGATATGAGGGTCAAACATGACAACCAGGGGGAAAAATATGATAATTAAAAACATAATTATAACTCATGAAAACAGATCATCCTCATTCATGATAACAATAATAATGACTCAAGAAACAGTAGCTATGGCTCACAAAAACAGACAGTTATGACTCGTGGCAACATATGATTCTTACCCATGAAAACAATTAGGCCTGATTATGACTCGCAAAAACAGATGATTATGCCTCCCAAAACTCATTATTATGGCACACGAAAACAGGTACTTATGACTAATGAAACAGGTAACACTCGCGAGCATGCGTGCTGGCATCATTTTGTAGGCAGCAGGGCTTGAAATGCTGTAGAAAAGAAAAGAATACTCGGAAGGTCGAAAATATTTGTCAGACTGTACAGTGATTTTGCTGAGCGATCTTTGACATAATTAATTATTTTTTTCATATTCGTGATTCACAGGGGTCATAAAGTTGTTGTTCTCTCTGTTAAGTCTGAGTTCACAGCATAAAAACCTTCGATAAATAGTTGTTTCCAAGTTGAAATTACTGTAGCTGCGACATAATCACCATTTTTTTCCCGTGTTTTGGTTTTTTTTTTTTTTTTTTTTTTTTTACGTTTGTTTCTATTGCCCTTATTTTGTCCCCGGGAAAACAATAATTGTCATTATCTTCTTGATGACAACCGTTTAGATCGTTAACAACAACAGCAAAAACAACGTATGCATATGCGCATGTATCTGTGTGTGTATAAATGCGTGTGCATGTGCATATATGTGTATGTGTGCGTGTGTCCGCGCGCGCGCGCGCGTGTGTGTGGTGTGTGTGTGTGTGTGTCTCTCTCTCTCTCTCTCTCTCTCTCTCTCTCTCTCTCTCTCTCTCCTCTTCTCTGACCCTACTTTTGATGAGTACATGAAGCCGTAGGCGTATAAGATATCAAAATGCGAAAGCACCCAACGTTTCCGTATCACGTAAAGAGTTCGACACGTAAACTATGCCGTCCGATAACCAATTGGATCCGTGACGTAGAAAAAACATAGCCGCCGGCTGGAATAGTTAGAGTCCAAAACACTGAATAACTTGCTTCCATGATAGGTAAGTGTTCCATCCCTCCCATTTGTCTGTCCGCGGCCCACCCTATGATTGCCGTTTCTTCTACTTCTTCTTTAGATTCAACTTTCCGAGACCTTTCACCCAATGGGAAGTAATACGTCGACACACCCACGTTATTTCTGGTGGTTGCTTCCCTTTAAATCATGCCCACGCGTGCAGTGTGTGTGTGTGTGTGTGTGTGTGTGTGTGGAATTACCGACGGCATTCAAAAGAACAACAGTTACGGCTTAAAACAAATCGGGAATCTCCCAATCTTGAGTATGGATGCAGTTTCAGAATTGAAAAAGCTTCTTCATCGCCAAAGAGACCGGTAATTTAACGCCCCGGCGCACACGCGTGAACGTTCACACACAAACGCGCACACACGAGCGCGCTCACGCTCAACCACACACATACGGAGGTTGAGTCAGATGGATATATACTGTAAATTCCATGTATAAACCGTTGTGGTTGGCTGATTTCGTAATTATAAAATCTGTGTCTGTCTCTCTCCTCCCCTCCCTCCCTCCCCTCCTCTCTCTCTCCTCCCTCCCTCTCTCCTCTCTCTCTCTCTCCTCTCTCTCCCACTCTCATCTCTCTCTCTCTCTCTCTCTCTCTCTCTCATGTTCCCGAACCAGCCCTGTACAAAGAGAACCACCCGAAAAGTGACAATCTGTAGCTACGAATTGTTATCTGCCACACCGAATGTGTTGACGCACGCAGACCTGCTGTAATATGTTGTCCCCCCCCCCCCCCCCCCCCCCCCCCCCCTCCCGCCCTCCCTCCGCCCCGCACACCCTCCCCCGTTATGAAAATCAAGGCACCACAAAATACGTCATTGAGAGAGAAGGGCTAGGACACCAGGAGGGCAAGGTGAGCCGTGACGACAGCCCAAGCGACCTGGTGGTGGGCTTTGTGACATTGTCACTTATCGACCCAGCGCGCGTTCGTGAGAAAAGTCTCGTACAAGCCCAACAACGACAAAGATTCAAAAAAGCGAACGCTCAGCGAATTTCAGGACAATCAATAGGGAGCAGCATGGCAAACGCCCAAAGAGCCGGTTGGCCACCCCGGTGGGTGAGCATCTGTCGTGAGTGAGGAGCAGGCAGTTGAAGTTGATGCACCCACAGGCCGGGCCAGCTACTAGCTACACAGTGCTTGGAAGCGCCGAACTGGGACGTGATGCCTTTTTCTTCTCTGCGTGCCAATTAACACAAGGAGGTGAGGCAGCCCTGGCCCGGCAGACTGTGAGCCACGTGTATTGCTGTTGCTTGTTTGTGATATAAAAACTTACACTCTCAAGAATAATATAGCTAGTATATATTCTTACTTATGGCTTTGTAATCTCATGGCTAGTGAATGTATAGGTAATGTTATCTATACTCTAGATAGTCTATAGTATAATCGATCTCTTCGTCCGAAGAGTGTGCAGATGCAAGGTAATCAAAGGTCAGTGTCGTGGTGTGAGGTGTGTGTGGGTGTGTCGTAGAGGAGCAGAAGAGAGAAGAATGATAGCACGGATCTTAGGGAGAGAGATTAGAGAGGACGGAGAGGATGAGAGACCGATGTGATGTGTGATGTGGTACTAGACTTGAGGGAAGGAGGCGGGGGAGGCAGGGGGGGCGGGTTGGAGAAGAAGAGATGTACGTTGGTGTGATTTGAAGGCGGGCTTGTGTAGAGAGTGGGTGTCGGGTGTGTGTGTGTGTGGTGGGTGGTGTGAGAGAGAGAGAGACTGGAAGATCGAGATAGTCGATTGCTGAAAGAGCCAGCGAGAGCAATAGAGAGATTGAGAAGGGAGAGGCATGCGAGTATTAGAAGGAAAAAGCCCAAGTAAGTGCATGAAGACTGATAATATTGACATGCATCTGTGCAATCCAAGAAAGGGTTAGACCGGCCATTTTAAACTCGCCCGAGAAACTCAAACAGGTAAGGACCACAGCTTAAGGCGGACGGAATTATAATTAAAGCGACTTACGTAAAGAGCCGATTGCGTTTAGGTGTCACGACACAGCCTGAGTAAAAGCCGGGAAAACTAAATATACAAAGGCCTGTTTTAAAGTTGGTGTGTGTGATGTGTCTCTGGTGCATAGGCAGAGAGAAGAGAGATCCCCCCCCTCCCCCCCCCCCTTGCCCCTTCCCCTTCGCACCTTCGCTTTTTCTCTACGTGACTCCTTCTCCCCCTCTCCCTTGTCCCACTCCGTCTTGATGTTGGTTGTGTTGTAGAGGGGGGGGGGTGTTTGAGGGCGATAGTTGGTTGGGAGACGAGCACGGATGTCGCCCAGTAGGGGTGAGAGATGCAGATTGGGTCGAGGAGGAGAGATTGATTGAGTTGATTGATTCTTAAGTACGAAAGGGTGAAGATTATTTGGGTAGGACAAGCTAATGATCCGTCTAATCTGTCCTTGTCGTGCCCCAGAAGGGCGGCGGGAGAGAGAGGAGGGAAAGGCGGTGAGTGGGAGGTAGGGAGAGGGTGTGAGAGTTGAGAGGAGAGGAAGGGGGGACGAATGAGGTCTGCAGCATTCAAAGTTCCTTTTGAGCTATACATGGGACCACCGTAAAGGGAAGTAGGCAATATATATCGGATTGGGGCTGCTAGGACAAGAGGTGTCTGAAATTATTTGATATTCGTTGAGCCCCAACTTTTCTGCCCGTTATCTATCTTCACTTCAGCAGCCAAGCGAAGCTAAACTGGCGGGATATTGACACACTGGCCCGCAATTGTTTATGAGGGGGGGCAGAATGCTAGCCGCGGTGAAGGCAGTATGGCGAGGCCACAGACGGGGGCGGGGTGCATTTCTTGCGGGTCGTGGTGATAAGGCGAGAGGAGATTCACCGGAATTTATAATGAAAGAAAAAGCGTCGTTAAACGTGATCAGGGCTTTAGACCATAAAAACATAAACGCCAGCGCACGCACCGCGCAAGCCACACACACTACCTACAACACCAACTGGGGGGCGCGCGCGGCGGTGGCCTTCGCGCGCGTCGCCGCACACGACAACACAGCCCACAGGAAGCCACACACACACACCAAGCACTGGCGCCATGCCCCACACACAAACAGCACACGCAAAGACACACCAACACACAAACGCGACAGGCGCGCCAATAAAATAAGGTAAGAATCCAAGAGATGCCCACAACACATACCGATCGTGAGGCAAACGAGATGAGGAGAAAGAGGAGGAGAGAGATGGCGGGGGAGTTGGATGGAGTGAAGATGGTGTAGAGAAGAGGGGGGAGAGCGAGAGCATGAGAGATGTGATGAGGATCAGTGATGATGATATTGTATTTCCGATGTGTAAGCAGACATAAGCAAATGCATGTAGTGTTTTTTTGTTCATCCGCGCCCTTCGCAACCCTGCCTAAGGCGACTAAGTAAGTTGACTAGCGGCCTCCCTAAGACTCTAAAAAACTTGTAACAATACGCTACATACCTTAATATTGAAAGTTAATCGATAACGCTTTAGGCGTATATAGACTTTTAAAGGGGAAAAAAAAAAAGCGATTGAAACAGCAAACAAGAATAAAGAAATTGATTACAAAGAAGAAAAAAATTACACGACAACACAGATATAGAATCCAAGACTATCTCTCCTATCGAAGGATTGAGCGAGAGCGAAGCGAGCGAGAGAGAGAGAGAGAGAGAGAGAGTTGACCTTGAGAGAGAGAGAGAGATATTTAAATAACCAAGTAGGGGTGTGCAATTCGCAAACCATTCCATGCCAACCCCGCCCCCTCTCTCTCTGTCTCCTCTCCTCTCTCTCCTCTCTCTCTCTCTCTCTCTCTACTCTTCTCTCTCTCTCTCTCTGTCAAGTAGTCTGTTTGTCTGTCCCTCTCTGCCCTTGCTGTCTCTGTCTGTCTGTCTGTCTGTCTGTCTCTCTCCTCTCCTCTCCTGGCTGTCACCGTCTGTCTGTCTGTCTCTGCCCTTGCTGTCTCTGCTCTTCGGTGTCAGTCTGTCTGTCTGTCTCTCTGCCTTGCTGTCTTTATGTCTGTCGTGCTCTGTGCTGTTCCTGTCGTCTCTCTTCTCCTTCTGCCTCGCTCTCCTCTCTCTATCGGTCTCTCTCTCTATCTCCTCTCTCCTCTCTCTCTCTCTCTCTCTCTCTCCTCTCGTCTCTCTCTCTCTCTCTCACGCCAACCGCAGCACTTCTGCGGATGTATAGCCCTTTCCTTCTCCTTGAAAATTTGTCTTTTCAACTTACTGCAGATTTGCCGAGACATACTTAGATGTTTAGTCCCCTGAAAATTCAAAATGCGGAAAATGGTCATCTGAAGTCAAAGTTTTGTTACACAGACAGCACACACACACACACACACACACACACACAACACACACACACATACCTGTTGGTCCGATATTCCCACGTTTTTCTCCCTCTACCTACCCCCTTTTCCTTCTTCTCTACCACTACTACTAATACTACTACTACTATCAGCTTTTCTCCCTCCCTCCCCTCCCGCGTCTCCCTCCTTCCATCAATCACCAAAGTACCTGATGTTTTTCCCACCTCGACAGTTCGTCCATCTCTACTCCCGAGGCTGATCTGAAAACTAGGTCCGACTTTGAGTCGCCCCATCTCTTTGTCCTCTGTCTTTATCATTGCTGTAGTCTATTCTGCCCTTCGTCCCGTCAGCTGCCCTCACTAATGTCTACCGGTTCCACGCACGCCAGACAGGTTGAGACAAACTCTGACATCTGCTGTGTCCCGTGGTCCAAGGAAGAGGCCGGTTTTTGTTTGTTTGTTTTGTTTTTTTTTTTTTTTTTTGCTTTTGCTGTCGATCATTGCGTTCTCAGTTTCCGTGCCCTGTTTTTTCTCGCCAGCTTCTGAAATAAAAGGAAGTAGAGGGCAGAAGAGTGAGGGTGGATGGGTTGGGGGGGCGCGGTCCCGTGATTCCAGAATCGGCACCATCTCAATCACTGCCCCCTCCCCCCCCTCCCCCACTCCCCACCCCCCATCCACTCTCCCCCCCCCCCCCCCCCCCCCCCCCCCCCCCCCCCCCCCAAAAAAAGAAAGAAAAAAAAAAGACGTTGGTGGGGGTGGGGGATTTACAATTGCGAAGTGGAAGACTTCTTATCTCCTAGGCAAGGCCTGAAGTGCTCGATATTGACTAGGACTGGAAGCCCCCCCCCCCCCCCCCCCCCCCCCCCCCCCCCCCCCTTCCCTCCTCCTTTCCCCCTTTCCCCCTCACGCTCCTCTTGCTCCTTTTTTTCCCCAACCTGTATCTTTTCTTCTAGCTACCAGCTGGCTCCCCAAACCTGTCATCATTTTCGGCACTACCACCATCATCCCGCAGCCTCCC
>JADBJO010000030.1:1123199-1203199 GCA_016801955.1 Conus betulinus | reverse complement strand
CTCTCTCTCTCTCTCACTCTCGCACACACACACACACACACACACTCACACACATATGTGCACGCACACACACACACACACACACACACACACACACACACACACACACACACACTCACACATGTATGTGCACACACACATGCACACATGTACCCACACGGAAGAGATTGAAAAGTGAAAAACGATAATCACTTCATCGGATATATATCTGTGTAGGATCATGATTAATGAAAGTTGAATTCAGAACAGTGATAAACTGCCCCTCTTGGTCTTCTTTATTTTACAGCTTTTTATTGAAATATAAATGGGTGAGGTATGTGCTTTGATTGGCTTTATAGCTCCACAATTACTTTTAATAATCTAGCCTTGAAAGTCTCGCATTTAAAGCTAACTTGCCAATAGATGTTATGTGTAGTGTTGCTATGAAATTGTGTAAGACATAGCAATTTCAGTTGCACTATTGTTTTTTTTTTCTTTTAGTTTTTCCCTCAAAAGAATATTTGAGAAATGTTTAAATGGGATCTACTGTATTCAGTCACAATTGATAAACCGCCATGACTCACCAGTTTTGTATGTTTCAGTATTATGTATGCAGTCAAATGATAAAGTAATTTTCAGAATTTTAGACCTATGCTTGAATTGTAGAAACACATAACAAAATGTTTGTATGTATTTCAGTGTGTTGAATGAATGTTTTGCGAGTTCATTTTGATAGTCTGATGTGATAACTCAAGATGTACCCTTTCTCACTAGAATTAAAAAAAATTGCATGTTGTCATAATAGTGTATTCTTTTTCATCGGTAATGACCAAAGTAATTTCATGCAAATGAAACAAGAGGAGATGGCAAGCATTTTAGATTTTGTGAAATGACAAAGTTTATTATCAAACAGTGATGCTGTTGCCAACTGTTAGGTCATCAGGTTAGAAACAAAATGAAAACGCATTATAATAATATAAGGAACTTTAACACTTGACTTCAACAAGAATTTGGTTGGACAGGGGAAAAGTGTTCCTTTGAGATGTTATATTTTGAGGGTCTTTGTTGATCTTTGACTGGAATTTTTCAGGCTTATTTTTATATTTTAGGTCATCAGATCAAAAAGAAAAGGAAAGTTGTATATTGTGTGTGCAGGGGGGAAAAAAACAACAACCCACCCCCCCCCCCAACCCCTGAAACCCAGCAACTTTCATCAGCATTTATCTTTCATACATAAGTCATGGACAAATACATGGCTTTACCGGCAAGACAATTCTCGGTGAATTCTGATGCAGGCAGACATGATTAATTACTGAGTTTATTGAAACAAACAAGCCAGTCTGCAAGATGAAAACTGTCAATCATAAGTTACTTTCAACTTCAGAATGGTGAATTTAACTGGATCCAGCCAATCAGTTTCTCGCTTAAAGATTGTTCTATACCCCCATTCAGATATCGCCATCTCAGCAAACATTGTCAGAAATGGGTTCTGTCTGAAGCTGACGCTTTGTAGAGTAAAGGCAGACTGACCTCAACAATTGATTCGTCTTTTGCAAGCTTATTCAGCTGTGGATTTGCTTTTTTTTTTTTTTTAAAGACGGTTTCATTCAGCTGTGGATTCGCTTTTTAAGACGCTGTCTCATTTGACTGTGGATCAGCTTTTCAAGACACACAGTGGGGACCAGATTTTGACAGAATGCATGACCATGAGCTCATGATTCAAGGGGAAAATTCTCACTTGTTTCTGTTGTTCCTGTTGCATTGTCACTACATGCTACAGTTGGGATTTTGTACGAAATCATTATATAATCTGTATAACATTGTAGGAGTTTTGAGACCCAAGGTTGAGCCATCATACAATGTTATGCTGGTAAGTGATAAAATTACAACTCTTCCCTAATTATTTCCCATGTTTTGGCAGAATTCCACCAATGACAACACATGTATACATTCTTAGTACATGAACTTCCCATTGTGACTAGTTGACATCACATTTCATGCCTTTGCACTCGCCCGTGACCCAGTCTTTGTGCCAGCTGGTAGCATCCAAATAGTCCCATTCCTTTGATTTTGATGTGTCTGCTTGGAACCACCTGGCTGCCACCTTGATTGCCATATGAAAGAAAATGAGGAGATTTACTTTCAGACACAACAGAAAAAATTTCAAAATAGTCTATTAGCACCAGTCTATAAAGACTTGCTATCTGAAGCAAGACCTTGACACATCAATTTTTGTTGTGGAGCCTGTCTGGTGTGCTTATTGGATGTACTTCACCATAGCTGCACTATGACTAGCAGGCCAGCACAATCATTTGATAAAGTGTGTCACAGTGATACGCAGCAATATTTTTATGCTTCAGGATTGAACTTCACTACTTCATTCACACACATTTCTTTTGGAACACTGAAAAATGATCAGTCATAGCTGTGTAGCAATCAAATCAGCAACCAAGTCCAAAAGGTAAAATGATTTTGTCACAAGGTTATTTAAACACAAGGCAGTCTGAAGTTTGAGAGTAATTTCATGAACTCTTTGAGTTCAAGTATGCACACCAGTGTTTTAGATCATGTAAGGATGGGGGTATAGAACCTTTTGAAGCTTAAAAATCTTAAAAACATTGAAGAATACATATATAATATATTGAATTATTTTTTACAGAAGTCTTATCACACACAGATAATTGGCAGTGGGGGTATGCAGTGTGAACAAAATTTCATACACTCCATCAAACTGACAACACTTAAATTATTCTTTTTTCTCCAGAAGCCACAGCTCTGTGAGTGTCAAAGTTATTAACAAAACATATGCTAAATTAAATCAGCATGGCCTAGTATCATGAGAGTACACTCCCTTTGAGAGCTTCCACTGTAGATGTTGAAAGTGTCCATGATGGCAATGCAAGTCAAACTTGGCCACAACTCTGTTGTTGGATAGAATGGTGAGAAGAACATGACATTGTCATATGGATGAATCCATCTCCCCTCTCTTCTCCCTTTTTTTCACCTGTCCTCCAGGCTTCAAATTCTTGCATGCATGAGGTACTATTACCGTGTAGTTAAATAGAAAAGGTTATCTGAACACCATGCTCTGAGATGGATAAAAAATATTGTATACCATTTTGAAAAAAAAATCCCAAGGGTAAGCTGTTCCCTTTAAAAACGTGGGAAGCTGTGGAACACTTTTGCATGTTTTGTCAAAGAATTTTAAGATTCTGATGAAATCATAGTGATACTGGTAAGTGCTAACATCGACACAGACCCATTTGACATCGGTACATTCTTGACCTCTATATCCGTTTCTAATTCCATGGAATAATAATATGTGCTGGAATTAGACTAGGCTTGAAATAAGATTCAGACATATTATAATTGTGCTAAAATGCAAACTTGGATGTATGCTTCTTGCCATCTTTCCCAGTGTACTGTGATGTCAACAAGCAAATAATTACTCACAAAACATATACAGTAATGGGTAATAGGTTCAAGGTACATGTGTGCCAAGGACTGATGATTTCAGCAGGAACATGAAAAGAATAAATGGTAGGTTATGTTTGAAAGTTTTCTGTGCAGTGAATTATATGCTAGTTTAATATAATCTAATTTATTATTTTTCCAGGTCTGAAATTAAACGTCAGCGGGACGAGGCTCAGAAAGAACGGGCAAACATGGCACAGATTGCCAATGATCAGGATGGATACCCCCAAATGAACAATATACAAGCCCTCTTTGAGACACCATCAAAGGTATGTACTTACTTTACATGTTGATATTCACTAGATTGAAGGGTTGCTGATGTGAAAAATAGATTTGACTTTTGAAAACTTTTTAGTGTGTCTTCTCATTTTTTGTTTTCCCATGGTTTTCTGTAAGTCTTTGTTTTCAAAACTTTTTGGTTTCAATGTATCAATGATCTGTGCAAGTATGATACTTTCTTTCATGATTTTTGTTTTCGCTTTTCTTTACAAACTGAAAATGAAAATATGAATAGTTAAAAAAAGAAATGCAATAATGCAAATTGATACAAGCTTACTCAGAAGTACAGATGTGTAGCAGCCAGCCCTCCCAAGTTTTTCTGGAGTTCCCGTATTTTTAGAAAGTATTCACAAAATTCCAAATTTTGTGAAGAAATATAAAATTTCAAAATTTTGTTTAAGAAGAAATACAGAATTTCAAAATTTTGTTTAAGAATGTGGGGCTTGGGGGTCATTTTTTAATAGGCTGATAAAGATGCAGAATAAAGTCCAAATGATGATATGTGAATGTTTGGCAGTTACTAGGGTGGAAAACCTGTTTAAAACCCTTCTATCATCAGCTGAAGCAGCAAGGGGCTGAGAATGCTTTCAGTCAAAATTTAAAAAAATCCTCCTTGCCTGGCCTTAACCCCTTCATTTGCTGATTCCCAAAGTTTGACTCCATAAGATTGGGAGCTGTGCAGATGTAATTTAATAAAGTGTATTGAAAATTTATGGTTCATTAGTGATATTATAGTGATATTGTTAAGGTATTGTTCCACAGTCATTGACAGTATGAATCATTGAATGATTTTCTCAATCTCTGTCATGGAAATGGAAGATATGATTTATGTCATGAAATGATTAATTGTCATCAGTTTACATTGGTCAAAGAAATAGTCAATGAACAAATTCTAACAGTTCGTTGTAAAAAAAAAGAAATTGCTTGTAACTTTTTTCCCTTCTCATGTCAGAGGAAATTCTAGTTTAACTTTGTTAATTAATTTTGTGCAGGAAGTGTAAAATGTCTCTATTTTTTTACTTTTGTTTGTGTGTGCAAGAACATTATGTTAACACTATGTATGTTTGTTTTTTTATTTTTTGGCAGCCTGTTCACGAATAAGAATCACAGAAGTCATATTATTATTCATAAAAATGGTAAGGAAACTCTTCATAAAGAATTATTTATCAACTTGGGTAAGAAAATAATAATTGTAAGATACTGTTGTAGATTAAAATGGAGTATTCGCAGTGAATTTGATCAGAAATGGATTCTGTGAGATCTGCAGCTATGATCCTCTGGCTATGGGTGAAAGAAAGAAAATTGCAGACACATTTTTGCTGTTCATGTCTCTGTTCTGGTTGCATGAACATGTAGTCTTGCATATGAACAGCTTACACATTGCCGCTGGAAACCTCATACAAGTTCATACAGAGAGACATCTGACCTCACTTTCTGTGTTACATTGTTTAGTTAACTTACTCACACTCACACACACACACACACACACACACACACACACACACACACACACACACACTACATAGTGAGACTCGTTGGATGTAGTCTTCCAGATTACTTCACAGTTACTGGAAACTGTGTTTTTGTCATTGAATAATTCGCAAGTGTATGCTCTTAAATTTATATACATGTTCAGTGTTTTACTGTGAAAAGTAACATTGTCTTAGTTCGTAATTTTATATCTCAAAATTTCATTTAATATGTTTGCATATGTGTGTGTATATGTGAGTGTTGGGGTATGCCACAGACAAGTGTGTTTGTAGTATCCAATTGTTCTAGCCCTGTATTTATGTGAAATATTTATCTTGGACCCAACTTTTGTGTTGATAGAAAAGGATGGGTAGAGTGAAGTAGAAACTGCAGAAATTAAACAATCGGGGAACAGACCCATGCAGTATAATTTGTAATCCATGTTCATCTGTGATCGAGATGTAACCATAAATAATAGAAAATCTATGATAGAAACAGCTTGGTTAAAATGATTCATTCCCTCCCATCTTCCATTCATTCCCTCATGTTTAAAAAAAAAAAATGAAAAAAAAGGGGGGGGGGGGGGGGGGTTAAGTGAAATGGGGGTTATTCCTGTCGAGCGCTGCTTTCAACCTGTATTTCCATTGTTATTAATAATACTGTACATGATTGATTGTCTTCATCATCAGTCTTATATCATTCTTCATTAGTTTCTTGATGAAAATGGCAGCTGTTAATGACAATGTGTATTCTGTTTTGTATACTTTAATCGATCAGTTCAATACATTGTCATGAAAATGGACTTGACCTCAAAGCAGGTATAGATTGTTTTAACTACGGTGAAGGATCATCGTTCCGAAAAAAAAGCACACAGTGACAAATTATTTTTTTCCCATGATATTATTGGTGTGATAAGACTGATGGGATAATGTGAATTAAAGAAGAAATTTTTTTTCCCATGATATTGGTGTGATAAGACTGATGTGATAATGTGAATTAAAGAAAGAAAAAAAAAAAAAACTTTCCTCAACTTATGGGCCAAATAACAAAAAAAAAAAGAAACGATTTAATTAATATTTTGTGAAGTTGTAAACATGTCGTTTTTTAAGAATTATGTGACACTGACAGTGTGAAATTTCTAAAGCAAGGTAAGGAAGTAACACTACAAATAGTTTGCACCTGACATGATGAAATTTGCTGAGGATGGAGCTGGTCAATTTAAATTAAATGCACGCTGATATTTGAAAAATGCATGGTTTCTGTTTTGTTGAACTAATGCTACTATGTTTCAGATTCTAAGCAATGTTTCTTAAAAAAAAAAAAAAAAAAAAAAAAAAAAAACTAACTTTTTTAAGGTAGTTCTTTTTTTTGTCTTTAAAAAAGAATATCAAGCCAAGAGAGGAACCGGCCTAGAAATATATATATATATATATATATATATATATATATATATATATATATATTTTTTTTTTTTCCTCTATAGTCTTTCTATTATGAATAGTCTTTCTATTATGAAATATATAAAAAGAATGTTGTTCTGCATTGTTTTCAATTAAAGAGGCTGTGCCATTTTCATCTACATAAAAAAGATACACATGTTAATGGCAAATCATTGGTTTTTGAATTTTCAAAATCATTTTACAGGAAGACGACGAAGATCAAACAACACGGATGATTGAATCGGTGTTTGGTAAATGGAGTGCGGTGAGATGGGAATCTGGAAATCCTGTTAGAAGGAAGGCAGGTGACAGAGTACCAACTGTCTTTTTCATTCTACACCTTCAGCTAGTGGGAGTAATTCAGGCCAGCATGGTAGAAGAGAGCACAGACAGCCAGCACAGTCTGCCAGCAGTTCACATTCAGATGCGTCCCGTGACAGACACAACAATCATGCAGCTAGTAATCACCATCGTGGCAATAGTGAACACAGACATGATGGTGTTTACAAAATCATTGCACATGAATCGAGTGGTAGTTCCACACCCCCGGATTCCCGTTCGAGTGCTTCCTTTCACAAACACACACAACTGGCATTCGTCACATTCACGTAGCACCATATCTTCACAAGGTAGCTCCTCTCACAGCAGACCTAGCCCCTTGCCACAGCACAGCAGTGGAACTGCTCATCCAGTGAGAGGGTACCAGCCCAGAGCAAGATCGTCATTCTAAGGAACATGCTGGGAGTGCAAAACACTTCGATGATCACCAAGACTCACACTTGCCCATTGACCGGAAGTCTCGAGTGAACACAAGCCCGTGCTCGAGGGCGCGGACCCACAACACCACCTTGTTCGCCACCACCAAATCATTCTGCACGGTGGACTCCATCTCCTGTTTGGACTCCTCCAGCTTCGAGTCACCCTCCATCAGCTAGTCATCGGACTCCACCTCCACACAGAACTCCACCCCCTGTGCGCCATGCACCGCCTGTCCCACACCAGAATCGACTTCCTTCAGCAGCAGCAGCACATCGGACTCCTCCACCGTCTCAGACTTCTGTGACAAACAGTGATGTGAAAGGCCAGGTGGATTCCAGGCCCAACCTTACACTGAATATCAAGGTCAGTGCACAGTGTTTAAGTCAAAATCTGTCTTTCACTTTCTGTATTACTCTTTGTAGGTAATTGTATTACTTGATAACTAGTCTTCAGTAGTTGAAACTAATGAAAGTGATGTTCCCAGCCTTTTCCTATGTTCATATGGAAAGATATATAATTTTTAAGGTAGGACTGTTACATTGTAGTTATTTGTGGTGTGCAAAGATTGGTGGTGTTTTTCAGTCCAGTCTGTCCATCCATCCATAAGATAACTCCAAAATGGTGGATTGGATCTTTTTCAGACATTCGATATAGATGTTTGTTTATTTGATCAGCCTCTAAGTTTAAATCTTACAGTTATACACAGTACAAGATACTGAATTTTGAGAGGTTTAGTGATTGAAATGCCACAGAAAAACTGATGCTATCTTCACATGTTCAGCAAATGTGCAGGGTTTCCATCCGTCATATATTGATGTGCTTTGTGCTGAATGTGTTCTGAAATATAACTTATTATGAATTCCATTTTTTGTTGTTGTTTTTTTTGTAGCTTTTGCAAGGGGGCAGAATGGACAACTTAAAAAACTAATACACGCATGGAGAGTAGCTGCATCATTTGGTGGAAGGATCTTTACATATTTCTATTTGTTCAAAGTCTTAGAAATTAAAAAGATATGGTTTTGGTGATTTTCCAGCAAGCTCATCTACTATCTGGAAAATTTTCCATTTTGTGAATCAGTGTATATTTTTCAGAATTCTTGGTGTGAAGCTAGGGTTATTGTCTGCTGTACAACAGACTACAAGTGTTTGCTGTGTTTTACTGAAACATGGCCAGCCAATAATGTAAAGCCTTGTTTTGATAGGGTTAGCGTAGTTTTCAATTAGTTGCATGTCATTTCTTGACATGTCATTCTTTCTCTGTCGTCAAGTAAGGGGCAGAGGACATTGTCTCTGCCATTGTCAGTGAAAGTGTTGCTTGAGGTCCTTTTCTCAAAATTTATGGCAATCTGGTGTCTTCGTCAGCATGATACTTTGAATTTCTGGTTTCAGTCATGGTGTTGCCATTATTGGAAATTCTTCAGATTGAATGTTGATGGTGTTTGGTTATAGTACTTATACTAGGTTGTGGTTTCGAGAAGGTAGAAGTTTTCAAAGACTGCGTAGATAGATCTGTTGTTGTAAATGGCCTGTTTAGACAGTAAGCAAAAAAATTTTGCAAATTGCCTGCAGTGGGAGGCAGTTGTACAAGTGTTTAAAGAAATATGTGAGACTGACTTCTGGCTTTGTCTGCTTCAGCTTGTTTTGCCAACAGTAGCAGTAATAGTAGGCATGACTTACGCTCAGTTTAACAATTGTTATTGATTTTTTTGTATACGACTTGCCCATTAGCTTGTGTCCTGACAGTGACTTGGTTTGTTCTGATCAGAGCAGTTGAACAGTTCTGTCAAACATTAGAATGGCATGATTAATTTAGATAGATTTAAAAAAACAACTGACCTATGTAAAATTAACCATTTTTTTTCCTCCCAAAAAAAAGCCAGGCCAGAAGATTTTCTTCTTTCTTGGGGATTGGCACCTTCTTAATTCTTTCAGAACTACTTGTCAGGCTGTCCTCAGAAATATGGTAGAAACATTAGAAGACAGACAATATTGAGGTTTGTGCATGGTTTCATTTTTTTTTTTTAACCATGAGAAGAACAATTTTGCAAAGCAAATCATTTTAGAACTTCTAGTTATTATTGTCAGTGCTTACATTCACTTTTTGTATGCTGTATTCAGAGGTTTTGGCGTCTGTGTAATATATGCATTGCAAGCTGCTGATTTATAAGCAAAGAGCTGCTTTTGTATGCGCAGCTGCTTCAAATACAAGTCTTCAGCCCTGAAATGTATCTCCAGCATAATTGGTTTAGGTTATGATAAATATGACTCATTGACAAATTGTTCTTTTATTTTAGATATTCAGCAAACAAACAAACAACAACAACTTTCCCTAAACATAGAAAAAGAAAAGTCTGAACAAAACGTGTCAAAAGAATATCAGTAGTACACCCATGCACAAGGCCAACTGTGTGTGTTTTGAGTTGAATGTTTCCATGTATACATGTATACACATTTACAGCTCTTGCTAGTGTTGCTAGTGTGTGTGTGTTTGAAATGCTTGCGGTTTTCAACAGCTCATTCACATGCATAAATAGTGCACAGAAAAGCCTAACAATGACTGCTTTTTTCCCCAAGTGTGATTTACTTAAGTAAGACATAAATGATGATATACGTTTTTTTTTTTTTTTTTTAAGAAGCAGTCCTTGTAAGAAAATGTTCCCAATGATCAAAAAGTGCTTGCTGTATCACTGTTAGGAGAAGACAGATATTCAGTACAATTTCAGTTGTTATCCATCTTTAGAAAATTAGAATGAAAACACTTGACATAGCATAAGCTATGTTATATAGTTTGTAACATAAAGAACAATAGGATTTTAGGCCATTAGAGTGGCTCAATTTTTGCTGGCCACCTTTCTTTTCCTTTAGTTTTTTTGTTTGTTTTGTTGTTGTTATTGTTGCTTTTTGCTGCCCAAGACAAAAGAAAAGAACACAGATGTGCAGGGAAAAATGATGCACAGAGAAATTGTGATCAAGGACCAACATAGCAGATGACAGAAATATGTAGGTGCAGATTGTTTTCAGGGGAAAGCACTCTTTAAATCAAAATGACAAAACATGCGAGTTCACAGAACAGTTTGAGGCTGCCACACAGGAGTTGCAAAACAACAAACGGTGTGGAAATAAATGTACACCACAGTGTTGCCGTGTTCACTGTCTGGCCTACTTTCAAGAAAAATGAATTTGAAAAGTATTTTGCCCACAGAATCATTTCAGACTGTACTCTAGTGTAACTGAATACAATTCTTGCATTTTACATCTTGAACTGATGGACAATGCTGCTGGGAGACTCAGACTATGCCTCTCTTGACACTCGAACAGCGGAGAACTGAGAAGGCCCGTTTCAAACTTTGAATATGATAAAAAAGTTTGTTTCAGGTTGATTTTCCCTTAGCCTTTACTCTTTGAACACAACATTTGAAAATGAAGAAAAAAAAAACACATTCAGAGTTGTGCTGACGCGTGGATCTCACAGATAATGTTATGCTCCAGTAGAGCGGTCATGCAGTGCAATAGTTTGAATGTGTGGCATTTTGCTGTAGGTACTTGTATCTTATGATGTAACTGGAAAGAAACGGTATTGAAACACTAGTTCCTCAAGAGTTTTGTCTTTTCTGTTTCAATGGGTACTTGACATGGAAACTGTTCTGTGACAGTGACGTAGAACTAGAGCAGCATTTCATTAAACTTTGGGAAAGAAAATCATATATATATCGAAATCTACATTCTTTTGGATACAGTTCTGTAACCTTTTTTCTTTCTTTCTTTCTTTTTTTTTTTTTTTGAAATGGTACACCCACAATCAATCAAGGGGCAAGATGGAAGGAGCATGGTATACCCACATTTAAAAAAAAAATCTTATGGAGAGGTGAGGGTGACCATATTAAATAAAAATGAATGAAATGTTGAATTTACTTTTAATTAAAAAAAAAAGTTCAATGAAAAAGGTACCAAACAACCAGTTCTTTAATAGTAAACATGAATACCATCAATTGGTTTTCAGTTCCAGCTAACTAATCCTCATTTTCAGTTCAGTGAAGTAGATGTAATGCCTTTTGTGATGGTTTAACTGTTCATGATTTTGAAAAATAAAACATTAAAGCAGAAGCTGTGTGTTTTGACTTATGAAAATTTCTCATCCAAAGAGCTCATGTAACTTTAATCCAAACACCTGTTGTTAATTTATGATTATTTTGCTAATCCAACCTGAAGACCAGCTTTAATGAAAAGGGTACCAAACAACCAGTACTTTATTTTAAAGTAATCATGAATACTATCTCTTTATTTTCAATTTCATTTTCAGCAAACTAATCTTCATTTTCAGTTCAGTGAAGTAGATGTAATGCCTTTCATTATGGTTAACTCTTTATAATAAAAAAAAACATTAAAAGCAGAAGTTCTGTTTTATTATAACTTATTAAAATTTCTCAACTAAAGATCGTATGTAACTTTGATCCAAACGTCAATAGTTAATTTGTGATTATTTTGCTAACGTAACCTGAAAACGAGATACTGTAGTCTAGTGTAGCAAGGCTTCTTCCTTGCATAAAATTCAATTTTTCAAGACATTTTTGTTCTGTAGACCTGTGCCACATGTTTTTAGTTTCATGTTTTTTTTTTGTAATTGGAAGTGGTGTCTAAATTAAGAAGGTGATTAACATTTGGTTTGTATGTAATGTGAAACCCAAATTACATAGCCACATGTGCTCTCTCTGACTTTCACACATACACACACACACACACACACACACACACACACACACACACACACACACACACACACACAGCGCCAGCCATGAACCAGCTGGTACAATCAACCTAGAGCCAAGTGACAAGTTTAACTCCTAGATTGGATTGGTGGCATAAACCCTTTGAGTAGAACTTTTCCCACCTAAAGGTGCATTCTTTTTTACTTCGTTTATAGCTGACTGTTTTTATCAATACTCTAAAACATATATTTACATCATTTGCATGGAAAAGCTCATCAAATTCAATGGTTTTATTTGTGTTTGATTTTGTAGAGTAGGTTCCACCATGTTGGAAAGCTGGCTTAGTTACTAGTTACAGATATTAACCAATTTTGTATCCCAGCAATACATGTATGGTCACCTTTGGTAATGAATAAATGTTTTAAAATGCAAGTAATGTGCATAGATGTATGCATGTGTGAGTGTGTGTTGTGTTTGCTTGAGTGTGTGTGTTTGCATACTCTGTTCACATAACATGAGGTGAGATTAGTTGTTTTATTTACTGAACAAACACATTACCCACAGTCAGGTTTTTTGTTTTCGGTGTCCACCATTGAAAAAAGTAGCTTCAAAGTTCTAGCAGTAATGGCAAGGTTGCTTTGAAAGGTAGTTTCTTCAGGCACAGAATTGTATGACATGTTTTCAAATAAAACCATAAATGAACATAGTCAGTTGACGCCAGAAATAGTATTACACAATTGATGCCAGAAATAGTGTTAGATTTTGAAGGAACACTTAGCAGCCGGAGGTTTATAACTTTGACTTCACTCCATATCTCCACACCTCTGTTCTCTCTGTCTCTTATTGCCCCCCCCCCCCCCCCCCAACCCCCAACCCTATGTTGGTCAAGTGGAACCTCAGTATAGTATATATTGACCCAAAACTGCCTTTTCTGTTGCTGAGTTGCACACATGTCCTAGGTTTTACCATCAGCTTTCATTAAATACATCTTGAGAGGCTTGAATTGACAGATTTTATAAAGAGAACATTCTGCCAGGTGCAAGTTTTGTTATTTTGGAGCAGTTTTTGTACTACTACATGATGAACGATGCTTGTAATGTTGAGGCTTTGAATCTCTTGATGATGGGGTAACAATGATGTCTGTCATAAGTGTGTTATCATTACATAATTCATTTACAAATGATTTTGAGATGTAAAAATGTGTTTGAATGGTAATTCTTTGTGTTTGTTGCTGTTTTTTTTTGAGTAGTTGTTAAATTTTTTAATGATAGCACTTTGATTAAGAAAACTCTTGAATTCAGCAGTGATGACAACATCAATGATTGCCCCCCAAATCCCATATTTTTTAAAATATCAACAGGAATTAACCGTTTGTAGCATAAACAAAGAAGTAACAAGTAATATTGCTAAAATTAGCATGACTTGTTGCTCTAAGTGTATTAAATAAGACTTTGAAACATATATTGTGGCGTAATCATTGATGTTCATCATATTCAGAACACTATCACATAATCTTTGATTCTTTGTCAACACGTTTCTTTTCCTTTTACACAAAGATTGCTTTTATGATACCCTTTACAAAAATGCGTATCACTCATGAAAGAAATACATTAATATTTTGAACCCCGTTTGTCCACTGTTCATGCACACCTTTTGGCACTCAGTCATTACATATGTGTATACACACCCACATACATGCATGCATGCACGCATGCACTGTTTTACTCATGCAGTGATGCACACATCAGTTTTGTTTACCCATGCACACAGCGTGACCACATGTTAGAAATCCTTGAATTTGAAAATAGTGTGGAATTTCAATGAACCAGTCAAAAATGTTTCGCAGTCCTGAATTCAACTTTGACAGAAAGGATTAACAAAAAAAGTTTTCTAAATTATTATTACAAATAAAAGTAAATTCATTCTGTTCCACTGATTGGAACTTCTTATATCTTTCTGTGTAGTGAGTGGTACATGTTTGGTCATGTGTGTGTTGTCAAACTTTGTTTCAGAGGGAGAACAAAAGTGGTGAACTAGATGACATTTTCAAGGTAAGTTTTCAGTTACACTGGAAAAGGGTGAAAAAAAAAAGTGTCATTTTTTTTCCCCCCCATTTTAGCTGAAAAGTATTTATTTTGTATCTGAAAAGATATCAAAATCTGCAAACCTTAACATTTCTTTAAATCACTTTAGCTTAAAGGTATTTTGTATTTGAAAAGAAATTCAAATTTACAAGCCCCGTCATTCCAGTGAATAGTCAGTTAAATTGAGAACATGCACAATCACAGATTAAGTTCATTTGGGGTTTTAGATACAGCATTGTTCTCTGCTTATCTTTTTTTTTATTTTTGTTCACTCATCGGGCCACATTTTTCATAGCTTTGCACGTCATTGAACATAAATTGTTGTGTGTGAAAGGATTTTTGACAATGTGTCAGTTATAGGAATCATTTTGTGTGTTGCTGGGCACTTGTTACTGGTTAAAGAATGGCTCTCACATATTCAAATTCAAAGGTCCTGAAACGGGACCAGCAGTAAAGCTGGAGAAGGCTGAAATCATATTGTAGATGATGGTGATTGTCGTTGCCAAAACACTTTAACAGTATTTGCACAGGAACATACTTCTTTCTTATCCTTCCTCACTCACTCTTTTGTTCAAGTTAAGGCCACATTTCTAGGATCCTCGCCATAAATCTCTGCTTCTTGAGTATGTATCTCTTTGTTTAATAGTTAACAGTTAACAGTATGCACAATATATGACTCAATAAGATAGAACGCCCAACTTTAAATAAGGTGACCATAGTTAGAAATATTAGAATGGAAAACAGATTTTATCCCTAAAACTGATTAGTTCTTTAGTCTCATAGAATGTTTTTTAAAACTCTCCCACAAGAAAAGTGTGGTGAAAAAAAAGTTGTGGTTGTTGACCAAAGGTCATGGTGCTGTGTGTCACCAGGAAATGGCAGTAACCACCCCTCTCACAGCGCTCTCAGAAACACCAGTCAAATGCAAAAAGGCTCCGTCTTTCCAGTTTGCTCCCAAGCCAGAGCTTCAGGTAAGGAAACTTGTTCATTTTGTTGTTGGAGATGTGTGTGCCTGTGTGCTGTTTCTCAGCTTTGCATTATAAAGATGAGTGCTTTCAAAAAAAAAAAAAAAAAAAAAAAGAAGAATGGAGAGAGAGGTGTGTGCAGGGGAGAAAGGGAGAGGTGGGGGTGGGTTGTTTGGGGATTGAGAGGCTTTGGTGCATGATTGTGCTGTCTGCATGTTGTTGGTGTGTGACTGTGTATTGTTGAATTTGTGCTTGTTTGTCTGTGATGCAGTGCAGAACATGTCTGTAAAAGTGAAATGACTTTTTTTTTTTTTTGTGTTGCTGATATTGATTTGCCATAGGAGTGAGTGTATGTATCTGTGTTTTGTGTGTGTAAGTGTGTGTGTGTGTGTGTTGTGTGTGTGTGTGTGTGTGGCCTGTATATAACACCTGTTTATGAAATGTGCACTCCCCCAGACCCAGTTACAGCAGTAATACTCGTTAAATGAAATTAGGTTAGATTAAAAAAAAAAAAAGCAGTCATCTCCAGGAACTGAGTCAGAGAGGGGGGGTTAGGTGGTGGAGAAGAGGTGTGAGTGGGTGTAGGGATTGAATTTGTGGGTGGGGGGGGGGGGGGGGATAAAGAAAAGAAGTTGGTCAGAGGGATGGAATCATGTAAGTCAGGGTCAGGTAGTTTGAAAACCTTAGGAAATGTTAGTTTGAGGTCTCATTCTGTAAAACGATTGGGGGGGGGGGGGGGGGGGGGGGATGAGCAGAAGAAAATCAGAGATGTATCCTGACAGTGTTGACTGGGCACAGCAGCCTCCTTTGATCTCATTAAGAAAAAGATTTTGGAAACAAACAACACAGCTCTGCTCAGACTATTGAGCTCGCTGCTGTTTCATTTTTATACATAATCGTGTGCCTGCTGTGTGTGTTGCCTGTTACTGAGACCAGTGTCAATCTGTTACCTCTCACTGACAAGAGAGCCAGTCTGTACCGACATGTTGTGTGTGTGTGTGTGTGTGTGTGTGTGTGTGTGTGTGTGTGTGTGTGCTTTTTTGGCCTGTCTGTCGTGTGACGGCATCTTTCAATACCATGTATAAAAAAGAGGGGAGTAGACACCTAGTAACACATTCGACAGGTAGACTACTAGCAAAATAGCTAGTAGAGTCTTTCATCATCATCATCATCATCACCTATTACCCCTCCTGGGGTACAGGCCACCAACCAAGGACCTCCAGGCTCTTCTTTCCAGCTGGTTCCAAGTCATCCCCATGTTCCTGATGTCTGCTTCCAGGTCCCTGTGCCAGGTGTTCCTTGGCTGACCTCTTTTTTCGTTTCCTTGGGGGTTCCATGTTAGGGCTTGTCTAGTGATGTTGCTTGCAGGCTTCCACAATGTTTGTCCGGTCCAGCCCCAATGTCGTTTCTTGATTTCCTGTTCTGCAGGCAGCTGGGTTGTTCTCTCCCAGAGCTTGTTGTTGTTGATGGTGTCTGGCCACTGGATGCGGAGAATCTTGTGCAGGCAGTTGTTGATGAACACCTGCACTTTCTTGGTGGTGGCAACTGTAATTCTCCAGGCCTCCGCTCCGTACAATAGAATTGCCTTGATGTTGGTGTTGAAGTCTTTAGCACAGGAAAAGCATTGAGGCAAATAGAAGCTGACAGCCAGCAGCAATCGCCGTCACAGCTAGTTTTGGGCACTGCAACCTCATGCGATCAAAAGCACCAAAACAGACATGCCAACAAACATGAATTCTTTATTAACCGTTACTACATTGTCACTGTAAATTAATCTTTTGTGTTGAATATTTAGTTAATCAATATGTGACCTCCCCCTGCCTTAAGTGAGTGTAAAGTTAAATCCTTTCTGATATTGTTTGAGGGAATGAATACCACCTGCTTAAAAAGAGATCTGTTAACACTTGTATGTCTCTAGTTATTGAAAAATGATCGAAAGGGAATGTTGGGATGTAAATTTTTTTTTTCACACACTTGCTGAGAAATTTCTCTCCCCCCCCCCCCCCCCCCTTTTTTTTTTTAAGAATATTTATTATTACTTTTTTAAAATACAGATTTGTTCAATTTATTTTCTGCTGAAGAAAATCCCACTCTTTTATTGGCATGTAAGTGATGACCATATATATGCTAAAATACATTACCCAGAGCAGTAGTGTTTTCAGTTAGGTCAAATGAAAGAAATTGAAGATGCATCTGTTGACACCTCTTCCCTTCCAGCTACCACTGGCTTGTGCCGCATCACTCTTGTTGTTTAAACTTTTAACATTTTTCATCAGTGGTCATTTTTGTTGTTTGTTACAGTTCCATGTGCAAAATATTTGTTACAGATTCCATGTGCAAAATACAAATAAAAATACAAAATAGTGTGCAGTGAGCTGAGTAACACTTGTTAATATTTAGTGCAAAATAGACAAGTGAATTTTCTACAAAGATTTATCTGTTCTATTATTCTGTCTCACTCTCACAATATATAAACAGAAAACAACAACAACAGAAATGCCTAATGCTTCATGCATGGCTGTTAGCAACAAAATCAAGAAGAATTTGTCCAGTGTTCAATATTATCAAATAAGAGTTACTGAAAATTACTTCGCACTCTGTTTTGTGTTTAATAATTGTTTTGAAAACTTGTTTTCAGAATGCTGCTGTCTGTTTCAGTCTCCTTTTTATCGTTCCATCTGTTTGAAAATCCCCCCTCTCCCCCCTCTTTTTTTTTTTTAACCTATCGACTTTTACTACTAACTTGTTTGTTAGCTTTTTTCAGTGATACATGTTAAAATGCCGATAGACTGAAAACATAAACAGACAAAAGGTAAACCAAATTAATTTGAAACCCTTCTGTTCACAAAAGATTAACACACTGAACACTGTGACCTAATTAATATGTGACAGAATCATTACAATCATTGTGTTGTTTGTCAGAATGAGAGGGTCCCGCATGAGATGCAATCTGAACATTGGCAAAGATGACCCTCCAGTACAGCAGTATGGTTTTCACTGCTTTTTTTTTTCCCTTCTTTCTTTTCTGCTTGTTCAGCAGATATCCAGAGGGGACTTGACTGTTGTGCACCAGATGTTGTCATGACTACTTCTGCTTCTTCATTAATTTTCTTTCCCTTTATTGGGTGCCAGGTTTAGCAGACCTGTTGTTTGTCCCTGTGTTGCTGGTATTGACAGTGATAACCGGCTTACCCACCTGGCGGAACGTCACGCTGGCACAGCTCATACTGTCCTGTGCACAATGATATCAACAGGCATAAACATGTTGAGACAAAACCCATTCTGTGGTTTGGGGCTGTGAAATGAAACATCTATATATAACTACAGCATTTAATTTGTGTCAAAAGTTGAGGTTCTGTTAAGTTCTGTGAATTCCCATGCCAGTAGTATTTTGTAAGATCTGACAACTAGGGACAGTGTAAAAATGCAGGACAGCTGAAAACAGAAACATTTGAGTCTGTAGTGCTCCCCAAAGTTTAAAAAAAAAAAATTGGATTAATATTATCAATCAAAAAATATCAGTGTTCAACAGACATACAACATGTTACATTTTACTACTGATATAACTGCCATGTCAAGATTCATTCACACAACGAGGTTTATCAAGTTTCTAGTGAAGATGAAAATCTGCAAGTCACTGGTATCCATCCATCCTCTGTGAGTGCCAGAACTGGACACTGACAGCAGATCTGTAGTGAAAAATCAGGTGCACTGTGGTAAACTTCATACAACCAGCAGACTCTCCACGTTTTAAGACGAGGAATGCTAGACAAACAAGTACGTCAGATGGCAAGTCGATACACTGGCAGACAAGAACCTCTCTTTGCAGTTATCTTGCTCTGTAAACTTTGCCAGGTACCACAGAGCATCTTGTAGAACTCTCTGTAGAACACATTCTGCTGGATACAGTGGAGACTGGATGTCCTAGAAAGAGGCGGAAGATGTCTTGGTGGGGGCAGCATAAAGGACTGGACCAATTCATACATCTACCGTACCTAGTGGTGCAGGACTGCTCTGTTATGTCATAGGCTTTGTACTAAAATAAGATTTTGTTATATAGACTGCAATATTACTGACTGTAAGCTGAAATAAACCACAGATTTTATAACATTTTAGGAAGGCTTCCCATGCTTATGATCTATTCTGTGAAAAGAAAAAAGTGATCTTTCTTCCGCGTTCTGTCCTCTTCCTGGCTGGCTGGCTGGCATAGTTTGTGGGTGTTGAACAGTCGTGTGCTCATGCTGTCTGCCCTAATAAACTGTTTCCTTGCTCGAAACTTTGATTGTGTGCCAGTGTATGTTTTTTAGTGCTGCTACTGGCTAACAGATATTCACTTGTCACTTAGGCTTTTTTGAATATATAAGTATCTTTAATAGATGGCATCCCTCATCATCTCTCTTTTTGTCGTTCATCATGCTCACAAATAAAAGGCAGTGGTGTAACTGCTACAGTGAAAAGAGCGTAAGATGAAGAAGCGCATCCACTGTAGTCTGCGAGCTGGTGCGAGTGTATTTGTGTGCACATATGTTTGTGTACATGTATGTGTCTGTGTGTTGTGTTAGAGAGAGACAGAGAGGAGAGAGAGAGAGATTTTTGTAACTGGTAAAGGTCGGGTCCACAGCATTAGGAAGAAATGCCCTAAGTATTAACGAGTGATCTAGACTGGCTCCAGAAATTGCTGAAATTGATTTTTGTGGAAAAAGAAAAAGGGGGGGGGGGGGGACAGAAAATTAGATTTTGTGCAGCTTTAGGTTTAAGTTGGGTCTTGTCCCTGTGGAATTGATAACAGATGGTATCAAGAGTAATCTGATTTACAGATCTGTACATTCATTTCCCTGGTAGCATTCATGATTTTATTACTTCATGCCTTTGGTTAGCTGACAGGTGACTTTTTTTTTTTAATGATGATGTTGGGCGAGGGTGGTTGAAGGGAAGCTTGGTGTATGTGTGTGAGCCAGCAGGTAGGTAAGTGGGTGGGTAGGTATGTGTGTTTTGGATTTAATTTTTCATGAAAACATTTGAGGCAGGCAGCAGCAACTAAAAAAAAGGGATAAAAAACCCATGAACACAAAAACAAGCATACACATCAAGAAGTGCAGTTCATTGATTTACAACAACCTCCAGAAAGTAGATTTTAAAATAGCAGCAAGCTCCAGAAAAACAAATAACTCCAGGTAGAAATTTCAGTTGTGTGGTTTCCTTTTGTCTCGCTGCTTTCTGATATGTGTCTTTTTTGTTTCCTTCTGTCTCTTCTTTCTTCTGTATTGTGCTGTTGTTTCTGTTTTTTTTTTTTTTTTCCCTTCTCTCTCTCTCTCTTGTTTCTTCTATATTGTGCTGTTGTTTCTGTTTTCTTTCTTCATCTTTTGTGGTGAATGTTTTTTTTTTTTGTTTTTTGTTTACCTTTCTTCTTACCTGTCCAAAATGCATCACTTTTTTTCTTTTTGTCTTTGTCTCATCTTTTCTTTTCCTTTTCCACACACTGTGTTTGTTTCTTTCCATTTTGGATTGCATCTGTTTTTGTTTTCTGTTTCGTGCTGTGTCCGTTTTTCTTTCTTCTGTCTATTTTGCATATGTGATTCTTCAACCACACTATTGTTCTTCTTTCTTTCTTTGTGTTATATTTTTTTTTCACTTCCTTTTTCTGTTCATTATGGTGTGTGTGATTGTGTGTGTGTGTGTGTGTGTGTGTGTGTGTGTGTGTGTGTGTGTGTGTGTGTGTGTGTGTGTGCATGTGTGTGCACCCGTGCGCGTGTGTGTGCCTGTATGTTTGCATGGGTGCACGCTCGTGCGTGCGTGTGTGTATGTGTGTTCCTCTTACCTTCCGTTGTGCACTGCATTTTTCCCACATCATAGTGCCATGTCTGTTTTCCTTATATCCTATCTGTTTTACACTAGTGATAAAAGTATTGTTTTTCTTTCGTTCATTGTTTTGTACCTTGTCGATTTTCTTTTGTCCTTCTTGCTGCTTTGTACTATATCTCTGAAAATGATTTAATTTTTTAGTAGTCTGTGGTGTATGTGTTAGTAGAATGAATTTGACAGTGTTTGTCCCTCCTCTGTATGAAATGTGAAATTATTTTAATGTAGTTTTGTGATATAACTTATTGCTGTAGGAAGCATATTAATAAATAGAATAACACACTCATGCATAGATGGACACACACACATGCACATGCAAGTTGATTTATAGAATAATATGCACACACACAAGAACATGCACATGCATGCTTGCACACATGCACACACACACACACACACACACACACACACACACACACACACACACACACACACACACACACACACACACACACACACACACACACACACACACGTGCACGCGCCTGTACACACACACACAAACACACACACACACACACACACACACACACACACACACACACACACACACACACACACACACACACACCCCCCTCTTTCAAAATAACAGCATCAGCCAGCTGTGTCTAAAACTAAAAAAACACAACAGCTGTCTAACTATTAGTACTATCTACAACAAAATGTTTGTTGTCTGACAGAGTGACTGAACTGGCAGTCGTTATCAGTACATAGGCAACAAGGTCAGTCAGAATCTCTGCTGCTGTCATTCATAGTAAAAAAAAAAAAAAAAAAAAAAGCCTTTGAGAGGAATGGGGGAGGGAAATTGAATAAAGTAGAAAGTGTGGTGTAGGGTATGAATTATCAAAGCAGAATGAACAGCTGTGGATGAAAAATCCTCTCAAGTTTGTTTTCAGTGAATAGAGTTGCTTAGAGGTGAAGCACTTCAAATGACCTTGTCTGCATTGTCACTCTTGTTCTACTTTTATCATGATAGTGGCCACTGAAATCAATAACAGTCACTCTGTCTTGGTCTACCACTCAGCTCACCCCACCACTCCCATTGGCCTCCCACTGCTCTTCTTCCTCTTTCTGTCCACCTGCTTCCCCTAAGAAGAAAGTGGTGCAGACCTGTATGGCAGTATTAGGAAAAGCTGCCCTCATGTCTGTCATAAAAGAACTGAGTGGCCCTTTCCAGCTACTCTGAGGAGTATTGATTGCCGCTTGCAGCCCAGGACACAATGGGTGGGTGGGTGGGAGGAGGACAGGAAATAGTTTATCGGTATAACTACTAAACTAGTATAATAAATGGTCTTTTAAAGTTATTGCATGTATGTTATAGTGAATAAACCTGGGAGGTTAAATGCAGAGATGACCCAGTCGAATGTTGACAGCAAGGACATTGTAAGAAGTTTCATAGCTTCTGTTGCTGGAAAATGAGAAGAAATTCTCGCTTTGTTTTCTTGACTGACATATTTAGTGTCACTTATCAAAGACAAGAAGAATTTGCTTGGGTTTGTTCTTTAAATTTCTGCAGCTGACTGATCAAGCAGCTTCTGAGAGTTGGCAGGTCTGGTAACAGACACAGTAATACTTGGAAATAAGTCTGTTGAATTGTCTTTCACATCTTAAAGAGAGGGAATAATTAACATAACAGCACATGGTATCTTTTGAAGTGTATTCACATACAAATGCACACACATGAGCACATGCAAGCGCTCACATGTATTCATATGCATGCACACACACACTTCTCTGATCGGAGAATATATCAGACTGATAAAGCAAGGCTGTTCAAGCCTGTGGTGACCCAAATTATTATAAAATGTGTATGCACTGGGTGGTTGTGTATGTGTCGGGGTTGGAGAAGGTGGGGTTGGGGGCAGGGGTGGTGGCATGTCAAGGCCAGATGTGCAGCTGTGTCCCTTGGGAACAGAGGATGCAACCACTACAGTTGAAACCGTGAAGGGGGTGGGGTGGGGGATGAGTGGAGAGAGAGTTTGTAATGAAAGTGACCTGAAACCTGCTGACGGCTGACAACATAAAGTTGCTGTCATATTTTAACGTGCTTTCTCCCCATGTCAGTGTCATCGTCAGAGAGTTGTACAACCTCAGTGTGACAGCCTCAGAGCCCTGAAGTCGGCTGTTGGAAGGAGGAGGGGAGGGTGGAAGGGGGCAGAGTGTCAAATATATCAGGTTAATAGACACACACAAGCTGGCAGGTTCATGGTAAATGATTGGCCTCTATGCTTGTGTGTGTGTGTGTGTGTGTGTGTGTGTGTGTGTGATTTTTTTTGTGGATTAATTCATTGTGGCCATCCATCTCTTGTGTTCCTGTCGGTACCTGAAACGTTGTGTTGCAAAAGATACTGAAAAGTATATAGAAGTATGCACATTAAGTGCTTATTGATTAGTTCACACAATGTGTTTGTAATTCAGAGATCTGTGAGAGACTCGGAGAGTTGGCAGTTACAACTGGCAGATAGAGAGAGCATTTGTGTACATTTATTTGATTCCTTCAGATTTTTTTTATGCAAGGTTGCATGGAGAACATGCTGTGTTTTAAAAGTACAGTTAAACACAAATGTCTGTCACTGATAGTATCATGTGCACATAATCATACTGAAAATGTAAATATTATGTACATAGTGCACAAGTCAAAGAGAAGGGAAGGTTCAGTGGGTAAGAGAGATTGCAACTCGCGAAGTACACTTTACATAATGTTAAGTGCAGATTCATGTATTTACACACACCTGCAACACAAAAAGCCAAGCTCTGTGCCCAATTTCCAAGGTGTCAACAGCATTAAGATGCAAAAATGATATGCATGAATGCCCTTTTGAAATGTAATGATGGAAGGCAGCACAAAAAAAAACATGGCATGCAATCTTAACTGCAGCACAGTTCCTCCACAAAACACTAGCTCTGAGCCATATTTCCTTGCTGCCTGCTATATATTTAGCAGATAAATGAAAAAAAATTAAAAGCCCATTTGAAATACATGATGTTGCTCATTCCTTCTCCAAAGTGCTTAGTGAGAAGCAGTTGAATGTTGGTGATTAAAGGGGCAGTGTGCAGCTGGACAAGTGAAGGGGAGAGCCTTGCTATCTAGTAGTTTGCAAGTTGTGTTTGTCGATAGTGTCTGTAGAGCGGAAAGGAGGCAATGGTGGAGAGGAGCTATGCTGATGAGGTGTAGAAAGTGATGGCCGTGAAAGCTACGAAGAAGGAATGTGTGGCACCTGTATGTCATTGTTGTGAATGTCTGGCAACGCAGTCTGACACAATCCTGCTGCTCTCAGACAGACTTGTTGCATGTGGTAGCTTGCAGTGTCGACCAGACTTGTTGCATGTAGCAGTTTGCAGTGGTCGTTCCCATGCCTTCTTAGACTATAGTAAATCCATGTCTGTTTTTACACAGAAACAGTATGAGAAGGCCAGAAACACTCTGGAGGATGAAGCAAAGGTCCAGCTGTAAGAAATAGGGAGTTACTATTCTAAGTGCCGAAGATTTTGCTTTCAAAACATGTAACCATGTGAGAAATTAGTGCACATGCTTGGCAGTATTGAGAGTTACAAAGAAAAATCATCATCTTAATATTTATGTATATGTGTGGTGTGTGTGCGTGTTTGTATGCTTATGTGCATGTGTGTGTAGTTTGTGTGTGTGAGTGTAGTGAGAAGGGGGAGGGGGGAGAGACAGAGACTCAGACAGACAGTGTTCAGGCAACCTGAGAATGCACAAAACAGTGTTTTTGTTGTTGGAGAAACTGTAAAAGTGTAATATGCACAAGTTTCCTCGTGAAATATGGTTTGTTATTCTCTCCCAGTGTCTGTAGTATCTCCTATCTGGCCTACATGACAATGATGAAATGAAACAAACAAGGTGCCAGCATTTGGCAGTGTCAGTGTATGAGGAAGTCTTGGCTTACGTGTTGATGTCATTTGGAAGCACTCCCTCTTTCTGACCAGATGTCACCATTTTTTGAAGACTGTCTTTTTTTTTTCCCTGTAAAAACACTGGGGGGGGGGGAGGGGGGGGGGGGGGGGGGGGCAAGATTTGCCCAAGCTAGGTCTGTCATGAGGAAAGAGAGAGAGAGAGCCAGGGATCAGTAAGATATTAGGGAGACCTCAGATCTTATGACTGTTGTACTAGTGCATTCATGTTCTATTATGGCTGCTTTATTTAAATTCAGCCTTCAATTGTTAGCACATTATCAGACGTCTTCCTGCAGCCATGCTCAGGGCTTTTTTTTCCCCTACTTGAAGCTGGGCGATTTTTAATTTACATAAGGATGTGTGTTGTGATAGTAGGAGAAGGATACTTTAATTCGTATGCCAGAGTTTTACCATATTTTCGACAGTGTTGTGATATTTTGTGTTAGTTGTGTTTGTCAGCTAGTCAAGGCTCATCCAGATCTATAGGGGATAACTGACAGTTGATGAATGAAAGAAAAGGCTTATTGAAAAAACCCCTGTTCTTGAAGAGAAAGGTAGCCACACAGTAAGTGGAGGATAAAAAGTAACGAGGCTATTCTTATCAGAGGCAGACAGCCAGTGAATAGAATGAAAAGCCCAGGAAGTGTTTGATAGGATAAAAGGTAGTGAATCGATGGAGGGGAGGGAAGGGAAGGGAAAAGTAAAAGCCCACTTAACAGTTTTAGCAGCTCTCACTTGGACATGGATGTAGGCAGACTTTCAATCAAGTCATGGGAAAGTGGCTCATCTTGTGGTCAAAGTGTTTTCCTGATTGGAGAGTTGTACATTGTAGAGTGGAATACATGCCCCCAACACCTTTCTGGTCCCTACCCTCATCCCTACACACATAATACCTGTGATCTGAAGGCATGGAGTTGAAACCAAACAATCATTACCCTCAACAATCATTACCCTCATGGTTGTGTATTTGGACTTGGAATATGAGCGACTGTTATATAACGATTTTTCAGTAATGATCCTCAAGATAGGTCATGGTGGGAGGTCATGGTGGGAAAGGAAAGTGTGTGTTGGGGAGGGGGAGAGGGGAGGGGGTGTGTAGGTGACGGGAGAGAGGTCATACCAAACACTGCCAGAGCAAGCCTCTAGGACTTTAGGAGAGTAAAAAACCCACCTAGCATTAATCATGGCAACATTGCCCCACACATCTACATGAAAGCCCATCTGATAGTCCACCTGGATAGACGCCAATCAGTAAGCAGATTAAAAAGCTGTCCTGAGAACTCGTGCCAAAGTAGGGAGATGCCAATCAGAGAAATGCTGCAAGCATCACTTTGTGTGATAAGTAATCTGCACAATATATACAGATTTGAACCATTGTGCTGAACGGGCATCTTGCCCAGGCTCCCTACTCGCATGTTTGAAACAAATATGATGTATAGATCATATCATGTACTATTGATGAAAAGATACTGTGGCAACAGGTGGCTTGCTTCCCTTTATCCAGTTACTTGGCCTGCATTTGTGTTGGCCTGAGCACTGTGTGAAAAATGTATTAGCTATTGGCTAGAGCTGTGAAATGATAGATAATTGTGTCTACCAGCAAACTGATGGTGTGGTTCTTTGTGTTTCCTCTCGGTTTGTGCTATTTGTATCATAGTGATAGTTTTGGATTGTTGGTTTATAGATTTCACTTCATATTGTCTACCAGTAAGCTGATTGTGTGGTTCTTTGTGTTTCCTCTCGGTTTGTGCTATTTGTATCATAGTGATAGTTGTGGATTGTTGGTTTATAGATTTTACTTCATATCGCCAGGTTTCCTTTTAGTATTGTTTTAAATTGCAAATTGAGTATGTGATTTGGGGGGGGGGGGGGGGGGGGGGGGGGGGGGGGGGGGGGGGGGGGGGGCAGTTTTGGTATGCCTTTAACCAGAGAAACTTTCTCTTCAGTAAACATTGGTTTTTTCACATTACTGTTCCATAGCTTGAAAAGTTTAAGACTTCTTTTTTTTTTTTTTTAGTGGCGCTACTCATGACAGAACATGGTTTTTAGAATGTTTTTGTAAACATTCTGATAGGCATTTTTAGAGGAAGGAAGCATTACGATATTTACTGATATCCTCTTTACTGATCAGATCAGGACGCAGTCTTGGTATGCTCACAACAAGAGGAATTTTCTCTTCAGTAATATCAGGTTTGACATGCAGCTCCTAATGCATTGTACACTGAATCCATGAATGTTTTGCCCCCCTTGAGCGCCTTTTCACTTTCTGTACCCAGCATTTGCCAGGATCCATTCACGTTTCGATTTTATTGGCAAGTTTTTCTTTGAAGATCTGCTCTCTTTTTTTTGTGTGTGTGTGCTTTGGTTTGAGGGCAAAGATTTAGGAAAGAATGTCCTATGAACGAATCAAAGTAATGGAAACAAATGACAGCTTTGAAGCAAAGCTTTATTACAAAATGGTGAGCCTGATTCGGAGCTTATCTGAAAAATAATGACTTTGTCAAAAAAATCTTACCTAAAGAGGGATTGAAAGCTGATTATTTCTAGACCATTTCAGTGGATCTGGAAGAGAGATGGGGACAGGAGACAAGGGGGGGGGTTGGGGAGGGATAGGGAGGATGTGGTTTGGAGAGAGATAGACGCAGTAGGAGAAGAACAGTACAGAGGAGTTTTTATGGTATAATTATCCTTTGTTCAGTGAGGGAAAAAATGGCACTGATGAACACCCAAACAACAACATAGACCCTGACACATGATGATTAAATCAAGAAGTTTCAGTGTTCAGAGAAAGTCACCAGTTTCAACAACTTTAAAATTCCTGCATAGCTGTTTACAACTGATTTCAAATAATGTATCCTTGTGTTGTGTGTTGAGAGACAGGTCACTGAATGTAAGGAGAGAGAAAAATTGATAAATGCGTGAAAGTTCAATATGTGTGACTGGTTTTCAGATGGGTGAAGATCTGCAGGTGAAATCACCACTGTCACCTTTGCCAGGTAAGAGATACAAAAATCACATCTATTTTCCAGTACTTTTTTATGTGAAAAGAGAGAATGCTTCCCTAGTGATCATTCTTCTTTCTTAATTGTGGTTGCTTCTTTTGAACTAACCATGGATTCGGTTTGATGGATCATTTGGATGTCAGTGGCATGACACTGTGTGTTTGTTATATGTCTTTGGATCATGAGTGTGAGTTGTAATACAGAATAGACCTCCAATAAATGTAGTTTTTTTTTTAACCTTTACCAGCCGTGTCAGCCAGTAGTGGCTGATGGGATTTCTTTCCCTCGAGCCACATCAGCCAAGGCTGGCTGACGGATAGACAGTACATTCTGCTGTGTCAACCACTATCCGCTGACGGGAACATGAAAAATTCCTACACTTTCCATAAAATGATCAAAGGGAAATAAGCTCTGTAACTAGTTGGGGATGTCGTTGCGAGTTGTAGACCTTACTTTCAGTGCTGTCGTGAACTTGGCTCACCCCAGCAGCTTTGAAACAAAAGAACTGGCAGCACTGGGCTTTCCCGCTAAGCATGCGTGTGGCAGGTATTTCCTGTGCCAGAAAAAATGTTGGTCAGACTAAGGGGTGGTAGCGGTTTCTTGCTCAGTGAAGCGCTTTAAATCATATTACAAAGTGGATCTGGTGATGAGGGGAGTGATAAAGAGATAGAACACTATGAAAGAGAAGAGGAAAGTGAATTGTTTGAAGATGCAGCCATCCCTTCATCTTCTGATTTGGCGTTGTAAAAGAACGGAATAGAATGTAAAAAGAAAGAATTTTTTATACTTATCAGACATGTTTTTCAACACACAGTCATGTTTACACATTGAAAGTAAATGATTCGAAATTACTATGTTCGATTAGTTGAGTGTTTGTTCTTTCCTGTGACACTTAACACAACACTGTCAGTTGTTGTCTAGCTATAAAAAAAAAAATTAAAAGTGGTGAAATATGTGCGTTGGCAGGGACTGAGCGCCATGCGCGAGCATGCGGCAGCAGAGAATTGTGCTGTGCGTGCTGCTCTCGGCTAGATAGTATTAAAAGAAATCTTAAATCAGTTGTTTGATCTTCCTAATGTTAAAAGTTTTTAGAGAAATTGGCATTTCATGTAAATGCATAGTGTGTGTCCTTAACAGTTTGTGTGTTTCAGAGAAAGGAAAGTGAAAGTCTACAGAAAATTTTTGGTATGTCTTAGAATCTGACAATGTCACAATGAAGATGGAGGAAACCCCAGCTCCACCAGTTAAGTCAAGGTATGTTGTTTTGTGAATCTGTGAGCTGATCCTTCTATGCTGTGATGCTGAATTCTGTCAGAGAAATTCAAATAATCATCATAATGTGTTGTCGCTATTTTTCTCTTAAGAGTATGCTTATTCCCTTGTTTTTATGTTTTCAAGAGAAGTCTTAAAGTGTTGTAGAGAGAGGGGTATGGGGGAGGAGGGGGGATGACTGGGAGTTGCCTAGTTTTTTTTTTAATGTATGAAATGTTTGGATTATAGTAACGGGGGGGGGGGGGGGGGGGGGGGGGGGGGGGGGGGGATGGATGGATTGACTGGGAGTTGCAGACTTTTCATGTATGAAATGTGTAGATTATGACAACAGTTAAAGTAAACTTTTGAAAACAGCATGAGTTTATAACTTTCATTTAGTTGGCTGTTTTCAGTGGCCTCAAGGGGTGACAACAGCTGTTGGCTGATGAGTGTGTTCGAATGTCGGTGTTGTGCGGTCTGTCATATTCTTGCTTGGACACAGCAGTGTGTTTTGATTGTCTCTTTCCATGTCGTGTTCACAGTGTTAACTTATCTTACACTGTCCTTTATGTATGTTCTGGAAATGACAGTGTATATTATGATCTGTTGTGTGCTGTAAGAATGTTTTTGTACGTTGTAGTCCTGTGTGTCTATATATTCCAGATTTTTTTTAGGTCAGAATGAAAAAAACTGCCAAACCTTTCAGTTGGGAATTGTCTTGAAGACTGTAAAATGTATAGTGTTCAATTGGTAGAACTGGGACTGTTGAACAAGTTCCATAACTCTAGAACAGAAAAAGGTTTAAACGGTTCTGTGTTTGCAGTGTATCAGCGGATCTGGAAGTCAGTGATGACAGCGATATTGAGGTACTCTCTCTCTCTCTCTCTCTCTCTCTCTCTCTCTCTCTCTCTCTCTCTCTCTCTCTCTCTCCTTAATTTTTTTGTCTCTCTGTCCCTTTCATTAAGACAAGCAAATTCTTGTCTATTCCTCCTCACTTTCTGCAGTTTATGGTCATCTGTAAGTTAGGCAGTTTCTTAGTAGCCATTCTTTGCTGTCATTTTTGCCATTTTACTTTTTTTTGTGGCACAAATTTGTAGCTTTCTTTGTTTTTTGGGGGTGGGGGTGGGGGGGGTTAGGTTGGATGGGTTTTGGGAAATAAAGCTGGCCGGCAGCTTCAGCCTAGTTTTTAATTTATCTACCTGAGGGTGTGAAAGGCTTGGCTAGTATGTTGTGAATCAGTGTACGGTTTGTAGATCATAGCTGCCTTTGTTTTTTGTTTTCAGGAGAGGATTTTTTTTTTGTTTGTCTGTGGTGACAACTTTCAAAGGGACCAGCATAGTTGGCTTGGGCCATAATAAATATGAACCTTAGGGGGTAGAAATGGTATGATAGTACACAACTTGAGTTTATCTTTTCATTCTTGTATTTTTTTTTTTTTTTTTTTTTTTTTAGATGGAAGACAAACAAGAAGACAGTAAAGATGAGACACCAGTGATGACAACCAACAAAAAGTAAGTTATCCTTTTTTTTTTTTTTTCCATTTTCACCATTCCCCTCCCTCACATGCACTTGCTCACATACACACACACACACACACACACACACACACACACACACACACACACACACACACACACGTGCGCACGCACCCACGTACACGCACACACAAAACACACATGCGCGCGCACACACACACACACACACACACACACACACACACACACACACACAAATACACATACATGAAACGTGCACAACTGCATGCACATGTTTGTGCATATGCTCACTGCCCTCCTTATCATTCCTTTTCTGACAAATCTGCAAAAAGTTTTAGAATTATTTGCACATTGTTCCATTTTGTGTTCAGGGAAATAAGTAATTCAGGACCAACAGATACTCAGCTGCAGTAAAATGATCAGAGACCAGTCGAGAGACTGCTCGGGAGAATAAGGAATTGAGGCGTAGTATGTAGGTAAACAGCATCTGCAGCAGCTGTTCAAATTTTAGTGGGAATAAAATCAATACTGTTGCCTTCAACCTCCGTCCCCTACCCTCCTTTTTTTTTTCCTCCCATTTTTCTTCTGCCTACGTTTAATCAGTAGTCATTCAAAAGCTTGTCAAGTGCGGCTTTCTTTGTTTTGTTTGTGGCATGCTGGTGGATAATCAGCCTGTACATGACTTTTTGTTACTATTGTGATGACCTTTGTGTTTCCTCGGGCAAGGCAGGATGGATTCTGGTATGCCTGTGTTGTTTGAAGATGGTGCATTAGGGCTTTTTTGCCTTCCTGAAGCTAGTATAGTCCACTCTGCCTGCTGGTAAGTGAATCAAAGCACATGCCTTTGATTTCAGACTATTCAGTCTTGAATAATGTCAAGCTTAGAGTAACTTGCACAGTTTGTTTTCATCTTCTATCAAACGTTCATTTACTTGTAAGTTGAACTGTTTTGTCAGGTTTCTTTTGTTGTTTTTTATTTAATGCTGAGTATCTTTGCTTTCGAATCCACCGCATATTTATTGGTTGCATTTCATCCTTTTTAGATTTTTTTTTTTTAACTGGCCTTCTTCTCTAATTGAAGTGAGGGATCGCTTTTTGTCCCATCTTCTGTCTTTTCATAATTGTGTATGTAAATTGGGCAGGAGGCTGTAGTAAAATTGCATATGAAATCATGCATTATGGAATGCAGTGGATCGGAAGGAAAGAGCCGGACCTGGGAGGTAGAGATAGTAAAGAAAATTTGATTTGAACATTCCAGAAGAAAGAAACCTTTTAAAAAAGGTGCTCATGAAATACATATCTGAAAGAAGAGGACTACAGTTGACAATTGGATCTCAGTCTTGGTCTTGATTCTGTCTGACTGCTTTATGCTCAGTACTTATTATTATTATTTTTGTTTTGTTTCTGTTGTTGTTTGTCTTACTTACTTAAAATTTTTGTTTTTCTTTTTCATTTCAGTCTTCTGGAATGTTAGTGTGATGTAGAAGTGAACAGAAATTCATTATGGAAGTATACACTTTCGTGTACTGTTGTTAATCTTTTCCAGTAGAGTGTTACGTACACATGCATAGTATTTTGACAGTTTGTCCTACATGGAATCAAAACACTCCCTTTGGCAAGTTCATAGCCATGTGTACATATGAAAGATGGATGCAGAGAATTGAATGGAGCAAGTGAAAGGAATTCTTGGTGGACAGAAGAGGCAGGTCTATTTTCTGAGTGTCCATGGAAAGGACATGTAGTAACAACAGTGTCGCTAGGACTTTGAAGGTCCAGGCCAGGAAATGGAGTTTGTTGAAATGGCTAGGTGACTTGCAAGCAGTGTTTCAGGCCAGGGCATGGAGTTATCAGGGAAGACAAGGTCAAAGGAAACCACTGTCATTGGTTGTCACACTTTATTTTTTTTCCTCCTTTTCTAGCGGTACTGGCTTTCAGGTGTTTCTTTAACCATGATGTAATCACTTCATAAATCAGACTTCCTGTTGTTGAGGAGGTGTAGTGGCTGGGTGCCTTGGGAATGGGAAAGGCTGAGTTAGTGGGGTGTTGAACGAAGGAGAAATGTCATAGTGTGTGCATGTGAACTTTGGGCCTCAATGGTAGTGGTTCATTACAATTTACATATATAAGTAATGTTGATATGTTTAGAACTAGAAAAGTCCGAGAAGATCGAATTGGGTAGAAGAGAGAGAGAGAGAGGAAAGAGGGAAGAACAGACCTGGCAGTATAATGACATGGCATCAGAATTACATTGTATTTAAGAGTCACTTTTGTTTTCTCTGCAGGGATGGTGGCCATTCTTCCAGTGATGAATCGAGCAGCTCAGAGAGCAGCTCTGGATCTGATTCAGAATCTTCAAGCTCAGAGTCAGAAGATGATAATGAAGGAGAGGAGGTGGTTAAAGAAGTGTCTTCAGACAAAGAAAAGTCTAAGCCAGTTCCAGAGGCTGATGCATCTTCTGGGGGTAAATCGATTTGGCTTTGTTTCGTTTGTTTGTTTAAAGCTTGATAAGCTTACGTTTCATACAGTTTTTATAATGTGGAGTAATGGGAGAAGGAAATAATGCAAAGCTGGAAATGATACAAAGCTTCAAATGGAAATAGAAGACATTGTTCTAAACAAAATTGATTCTGCACAATGCAGGGCAGAATAACCAAGGTAAGAAGTATATTGAATTGACACAGACAAACATATAGACCCCTACTGCAAGATTTAAATCAAAGATCATAATAAATCCATAAATGCAATATTTAAATCAAATGAAGATCATAACAAATCTTTATTTTTGTTTGTTCATCATTGATGCTGTGGCTTTATTTATGTATTTATTCATCATCTGTGTAAAACAAAAACAAAAAAAAAAAATTTCACATCGTTTTGTGTTTATGTGTAATTTGTACATGTTTAAGGTAAAAGTATCAGTGTGTTGATGATGGATTAAGATAACTTTGACATCAGCGGTATCCCTGGTAATCATGGATTGATGTAATATTAGATTTTTTGTGTGTTGCTGTAGTGTAACAGTGACAGAGGACATTTGATGTTATGCACATAGACTACATGCTGCATATTTACTGTTGCTTAACTAAATGAATTTAATTTGAGATCTGATTGGTTATGAATCAGCCATTCAGATTCAACTGTTACTGCAAACTTTCAGCTCATGTAGTAAAACCATCAAGAGAAAAGGATATTGTAATCTACAGCAGCAACACTCTATATATTCCAGATTTGCTTTTTAGATGAGAAATACAGCAACTTTTTATATAGAGGTGTGCATATGCTTGGCTAAAATAGATATTGCCTATGTGTGTTTCTGAATTATGCAGTTTTTTTTATTTGTCATTTGAATTTCTTTTCAAAACACTAATATTTTGGGGGTTTATGCTTTGTTGAAAATGTGTTTAAAGAAAAACACCAAAGAAAGCTGGGAGAAAGAAAATGGAAACTGGGGACTGAGCCAGTTCATCACCAAGAGAGTTCACCAGCATCAGTCCAGAACGCTTCACTGACATCCAGCGACCTGACTCCAGGCAAAGGTGGCAGCAGCCAGGATGTTCCCAAAGTCAAGGTGTCCCCACAAAAGATGTCGGAAATTGGTCACTGTGAAAGCATGCCCTTCATCGTGCATGATGACTCAGACCCCCTTCCTCGCAACTGTGAGAAAACCCAGCACTTCACCTGACACGCTGAGCACACCAAGCAGCCACACCAGCTCCCTGGACACAGGCAGAGGGAGCCAGAGCAAGGCAAGGAGAGATAGTGCTGGTGACTCTTCTGCCAACAACAAACTGGTGTCTGTGCCCAAATCTGAAGTAGCCAGGGCATGTGAACGCCCCAAGGCTTTGTCCAATTCAAATTCCAGGGAGTCTTCTGGGGCCAGTGTTGGCAAGCCTCCGGTAGACAGTGTCGACACAATTAAAGGTTCTGGTCAACAGTACAACCACCGAAGGACTAGCAGCAGTGGGGCCGCCGCCAAGGTCTCAAAAACCCCTTCTGTCACTAAATCTCCCAGTGCAAATCATAGACCAGTCACAGAGATGCCTGAGGCAAAATCAGCCCCAGGCAAGCGGTTGAGTTGTGATGTGGCAGAGCAGCTGGCTGTGGACAGTTCAGGAATATCAGCTGGCAGTGGACCCCTGTCATCCGTTTACAACAGCAAAAAGACCAGTGTTTCCAGCAAAGCTAAGGCACCCAGTCAACACAACATTCAGAAAACCAGTAAGAGTGCTGCGAAAAGTGCTGCGAAAAGGAACTTTTTTAAGGAGAATGTGGAAGACAGTAAATCCAACTCCACTAAAGTTGTCAGTGATACCCTCACAGACATTGGCAGTATCATTGAAGATGTCTCTGTGCCTCAGCTGTTGTCCCCCACTATTCCTGCCTATGGTGGCGATGTACGCAAGGGTGAGCCTGCGCCCAAAGGGCAGCTGATCCCTTCACAGACGTGTGGTAAGCCATCCATTGTGGTACGCCTGTGTCCATCCTTTATAACCTATCCTCCACGGGCAACCAGTTGTCGTCGTAATAAGAAACATGAGCCTGCGCTAGCCAAAAAGGAATCTGGTGTTGCCAAATTGACAGGTAGTTCTGCTCATCCAGTAAGCACATTGGAAGGCAAAGGAGGTGAATGTAAACAGCCGTGTGTGAAAAGTGCCACTGGAAAGACAAATGGCAGTGGTAAGAAAAGGAACTCTGAATCGGTTGGATTATCATCATCGCCCCCTTCCAAACGGAAGAAGGCAGATGCTGAAGATGGTGGCAGCTCAAAAAAGCAAAAGGTCCCAAGTCATATCAACAGTAAATCATCTCCAGAAATGTAAGTACATATCTTTTGACATAATCCTGTTTTCTGTCAAGGGTTTTTATTTATTTATTTTATTTTATTTTTTTTACTTTTTTCTCCCCCTGTCTCTGAGTGATGCTCATCCCCCCCCCTCTTCTCTTTTTTTTTTTCACTTCTCTTAATCTTTTTTTTTTTTTTTTTTTTTTTTTTTGTCTCCAGCTGTGCTCATACCCTCCCCTTCTCTTTTTTCTGTTTTCTTCACTTAATCTTTTGTTTTTTTTTCTCTCCTCTTTTTTTCTTTTTCAGTCACATGTGCCAGTGTAGTGTTTAAAGAGCTGCTGGTTTGTGAAATCTCTTTGTTTTTGAAATCTGTGTTGTACATGTTTTTTTCTGTTTTTTGACATACAGTGTTCATTTTAAAGCAGTAGTTGGGTGGTACACAGTTTGTTTATGCTCGTGGTTTCTAGTCTGAATAATTTTTGCACATATATTTGCAGTCTTTGGTTCAAGTGACAGATTCCTTGAACTTTGACAATACTTGTGAGGAACACGCAGATTGAAATAGGAGATTCATATTCAGAATATTGATAAGATCATCACAGTTCGCAGAGACTGTGGATTGCAATGTTATGTAAAGAAATACTTAACTGTTAATGGGTTAGGTGAGAGAGAGCACCACTGAACCTGAAGAAAATCGAATGAATTTTGACAGAGATGAACTTTGAAATTCACAGTCAATTTGAAGTGATCAGTTGATAATGGTTTATTACGATGTCAATAAAGGATTGAACTGATTAGTAGCACATGTACTTTAGTTAACCTAATTCAAAGTGGAGGAATATTTAAGATCATGGTTTGTGACAGCAGAAATTGTCACTGATGATCTCAAAGACCATGAAACAGCTCATGCTGCTAGTACTAGTGCTAGTAAATGACTTTTTACTTCAAGTCACAGACAGTAGCACTTGTAGCATTTTCAGAATCTCTTTCACCCACCCTCATTCTCTGTCTGTCTTCCATTCTGTGACAAGTATTACTGCATGAAAGTCAACTCTATAGTTGGTGCCTGTATACAAAATGTCCAGTGGAAGAGCTCAGATGTCACTGTCAGATCATTATGAAATCACCAGTCTGAATCTAGTGACATTGTTGCCATGCCAGCAATAATGGACAGTTCAGTACTTGCTAGTACTTACTGCATTTGATCCATATTTTTCATTTAGAATTCTTCCTGTTATTTGACAATTGCTCAAACAAGGTGTTGATTTGTGTAACATGAGTTTAAAATAATTTGTAGTGTAATGGATGTTTAGGATTTTTTGTTAACCCCAGAAGCATTCATCATTACAGTTAATGAAGAACAAGATGTTCTGCATGTGTAAGCACCCCTGAGAATGTGTTACAGGAACGCAAGATGGCAAACAAAAATCATTTTAGAAGAAAAAAAAATCAAAGGAGGAATTCTGAAATTGAGCACAAACTTATTTCCCGTTCCATAGGTCTGTTGGCACTGTCCATGAGGGATTTTTTTATTTTGTGACTTTTTTTTTTTGTTTAAACTCAAGGGTACAGGACCATGCAATTGAAATAGATTTTTACGTAATTGTTGAAACTAAAAGTGGTCCTGCAGTCAGCCCTTCAGATTATGAAATGTATATACATTTTAGTAACACTTGTGAGGTAGTCTACAATGAGTGTCTTACATTTTACCAACACTAGTAAATTTGGGTCAAGTGTAAAGTATAGACAGAAAGAATTTATGTTGTAGTTGGTGTATTTAAACAATAACAATCAAGTTAACAAGACCTAGACAGTAAACTTTACTTTAAAAAAAAAAGGATGTAGTTTGACGCTGGACAAATCCCCTGCCCCCACCTCCCTCCCCCGCCCCCCGCCCTTTTTTTTTTTTTTTTTTTTTTCCCCAGACATGCAGTGTTATTTCCTTTCTTGGGACAAGTACTGAAGTAGTTTGTTACATTTTATTTTCACCCAAAATTGTTTGTTAAGATTTATCATATATCCAGAAGGCAGTTATTGTGATTAGAGTTGAAAATAAGTAAGTAAATCCTTACCAAAATGAGGGTTTTAAGTGTGCTACATGACACCAGGTCAGTTTGGGCAGATATCCACACATGAACACTAAAATGGATACTTCAGTTTCAGTTTCACTTTCATCAAGGAAGCATCCCACATGCAGACTAGTCCATATACGCTACACCACATCCGCTATGTTTTGAGACCACACTGCACATGATTTAAACCTGCTGGATAAATGAGTGATAACTAAGATGATAGAATTTAAGAAGAGAGGTCTCATGACTACCACTTAGCAGATGTCTGACTTATGCATTAGCCCAACTCGCTGGTCAGACCTTGAATACCTACCTAACATTCATTATGCATTTTTATCATTGTGTGTGTAGTGATTGTACATGTGTGTTATATGGATGTTAGGGCATGGGCCCATGTATGTGTGCAAGCGCATGTGTGTGCATGATGTGCGTGTACTGTATGCGTATGCTGAGTGTGTGTGTGTGTGTGTGTGCATGCACACGTGTGCATGCTTGTGTGTGTATGTGTGTGTGTGCACATAAGTGTATATGTGTGTGTGCGTGTGCAGCAGTGCATGTGCATACTGCGTGTGTGTGATTTTGTGGGCTTATATAGTTATAAATGTGAGCATATGAACGTATCAGCATGTGTTACATGTGTGTGTGTGTGTGTGTTTTGTATGTGGGTTTGTGTGTATGCACTTCCGGCAGTTCCGCGTTCATATACAAATACATGCGTGTATGTGCGCATGCGTGTAGATGTGGATGTGTGCATGCACACGTGCATAGTGTGCATAGGAGCAAGCACATCATGTACAAAATTATTTATTTTAACTGTACTATTTACTAGTACTAATGTCTCAGATACTTCATTTAAACTTATAACCGAGTAACAGTTTCATATGATCATGCAAAATGGTTTTAACGTATAAAATGTTCATATTTAATGATGCACTTACGGACTCACAGTGCTTTAGCTTTACAAAGTCAAACATTATTATATTCTTTGCATTTTACTCCCTTTTTTTCTTTAACTTAGTTTAAAGCGTGAAAAAACACACAAATCGTTCAAATTGCTTCGCAGAATGTAGCTTGTTCATGAAAAGTTCGATGAAATATTTCTCTTTTCTAGCAGTTTAATGGCCATTCATGGGCTGACATGCCTGTTTGTGTTTGAGGAACGTGGCTGCTTCACCAAATCCTGTTCAAGTACAGGCAGAGAATGACAGTCACTGGCGCTCAATGGGCATTCAGACATAGATTTGAATGGATTAAAATAAGTGAATCATGTTTTGTCTTGTACTTGGTTCACTCTTGCATTGAAAATAATTTTAAATTTCAGTCAAAAATATTCAGCACAAATGTTTAATAGTGAGCTGCTTTTGCCATGCATAGCTCTATGTCATTGGCAGGCAATACATAGCAGCACTGACAAATGAAATTAGGCTGAAAGAAATACCCCAAAAATATAGATATAAAAATGTTTACTTTCAACATATAAAGTGGAAAATATTACAAAGTACTATATACATAACATAATCTTTATGAAGGTATGTAACTTACAGAAAACAAGAATGGCTCTACAGATTTTTATGTGATATATCATGAACTGTAACAACCCAACTTACCATTAACTTGATTATGACATCAAAACTGTCAGCTAAAACTGTTTAGTATGCATGCATCCAAACAATGTGGTCGTGGAGTTCAGTCTGGCTTTGGGACAACCAAACTGAAAAAAAGATGACAAACAGTTTTTCAGTCTGGCTTTGGGACAACCAAACTGAAAAAAAAAAACAACGGAAAAATCCTTGTATGTCCAGAAATACAAAGACGAAATTGCCACCAGAACAAAACCTCTTGACATTAATTCTTTCTTCTTTTTTTTTTAGCAATTCATAGGAATTTAAACATAGAATGTGAATTATAACATACTGAGCATAATTGTGATGGGTTTCAGTTGGCCTGGGGTGCAGTTCTCTTGTTTCTAAGCTGTGGCAGCATTATATTATATTTTAAGTGGAATTAAAATGAAATGTGGAACTTTTTTTCCCTAGCTAATAGCTTACAAATGTCGCATCATCTTTAAAAGAAAAGATCAGAAGAAGTGGGGGGGAAAAGAAGAAGAAAAAAAAACATGACCCATTGATTAATATGACTTGTTCTTGGCAAACAGGACTCAAAATTATTTGCCCTGACATTTTTTCAAAATTATTTGTCCTGACATTTTTATTTCCTCGAGATTTCATCCCTCTAAGTAATGCCACTGTGACTATGACAGTATGAGGGTGAGGAAACCAACTGTGGTCACTGATAAAACAAGCAAAAAAACAGAATATGGGGCCAAATCATTACTGTCCATCTCGCTTCTCGAACAAGATCTGTTGAGCTCTGACATCTCCATTCCTATGATATTATTAAGTCAAACGCATTTTTTGTGTTATTCATGATCATGATGATTTCTCTTAAAATATAAAACAAAAATGAAAAGCTTAGAGAATATTAAAATAACCTGACTGGTAACCCGAGCCAGGTGTTTTTCTCAAATTATCACATTCTGCTGGGCTTAGAAGTTTTAACTATTGAATGTTTTTGTCAGTCTCCCCATCTCCTCCATACTACTAATTATGGTAATCAGTCCTTTCTTTTGGACTTAAATAACACACACACTTGATTTTGAATGCTTGCACTCACACACACACATGCACATGCGCGCGCGTGCGCGCACACACACACACACACACACACACACACACACACACACACACACACACACACACACACACACACACACACACACACACACACACACACACACACACACACACACACACACACACACACACACACACACACACACACACACACACGCACACATATAATTGAAAACATTGAAATTAAAGACAAGTAATTATGGTATTTCAATCACACATTAAAAAAAAAAAAAGAAAGCATCAGGAATACAGCATACAGGATTGGTAGAAATTTCTCCACAAAAAATTTTTGATAAGAGAATCTGAAACTTAATGAGTTACTTAAATTTTATTAATGCAGTTGGAAGTGTACTTATTGTAAGCCAATCTTGGACAGAAACGGGGTGGCCCACCCAGAAGAAGTCAAGAAGGCAGGTATCAAACGGACAGCACAGAGACGTGGCAGTGCCAGTAGCAATAGCAGTCGCTCCAGCCAGAAGTCTGGTGCCAAGGACACACCAGTGACCAAAGGATCCTCAGCCCCAAAGAAAGCCAGAAAAGGGGAACTTGAGGAGCAGGCTGAGGAAAAGGTACAGCCTCCATGCTTTCATTATTCTCTACCATGTCCACCCCACCGTATAGCCTAATAGGAAATAACTTTTCATAGATACACATTGCAGTTTGTTCTTGGACTTTGCAGACGCAAGCTTTTTTTTTTTTTTTTTTTTTTTTTTTTTTTTTTAAGAATATAGTTATTTTTATTGCACTGGACCCTTTTTTATATACCTTTTTTTTTGTGTGTATGATGTTTAAGAGTCTAGAAGAAAGAGGACTTGGACTACTCGTTTTGAAATAAGTTCTGTCACAGTTGTCTGATTGAAATTAATGTGAATTGGTAAGACTATTGTAAATAAAACATGAAAAATTATATGTAGGTTATGACCTGCTTGATGGATCTGTTTGAGTTTTAACACAAGTCTTTAAACCAGGATAAGTTGCAGAATCCAGTGATTTTCTCAATTTCGGTTTCAGTTGTGATGATAAATTACTGATTCTGATGATGATATACTAACTAATAAATTCTTCAAAGTTTTGTTATTGTTGTTGTTTATAGGTAGTAGAAAGTTTTATGATCATTTATTATGTGGTCTGTGATGACATTGATAATTGAAGGAAAACTGTATCAATGTTACTATCGGAGAGAAAGGAGGGTCTGCTTACCCTGTATTATTGCAACAGTATTATTTTTTATCCTGTGTCCTGCAGGTGGTGAACGGCATCGAAGAAAAAGCTGCCAACAAAGAAGATCTTCCCTTCAATTCTTACAAACAGTCTGATGTCAGTCCCAAACATGCTGCTACTCCCACACCTCCCCCACCATCCCAGCCAGTGGACTTTGACAATGATGGACTTCTGGCTGCTGCACTGGATAGGTGAGTGTCCTGTGCACTGTGTCCCTGGACATACAATACGAGTGCCTAATCTAATCATATTGCATGGCTAGCTGGTTAAGATGCTGAGTTGAAGACATGTTGTCATTCTAAAGAAAGTTGTTGTTATCTTCTTAATCTTGTTTTCTGTCCCAACAGTTAAGTTTCAATTTGTTAGTTTTGGGTTAATGCTTTCAGTGCCCATCAAGAATCTGTGTTGCATATTCTAGATAGCTTCTAAAATTGGCTGAATCAACTGCATGCCAAAGAAGTTGAACATAAAGTTCATGGCATGTAGTTTTACGCCTGCATGTCAGAAAAAGCTGCAATAACTTAGGAAGCTCATGGCATGTTTAATATGAGTTTCTTCCCAGTTCTTTCAAAACATGTTTTGGTGGATCATAAAATTGACAGATGTTTGAGCACTACAGAGGTAGAGAAAAAGATCAATGGATTCAGTGGTGTAGGTAGATACGACTCTCTTTTTTTTTATGAGGGTTGCTTTGATAATTGAAAGCTTCACATTTCCAGAACTTTTTACAACAAGAAATGCAGTTGTTTTTTCTGATCGAAGTTTCATACTTGGCTTTCTTCATTAGAGTTTTTGTACATACATGTATGTTTTTGTATAAGTGCCATGTCAGTTCTTTTAGATTTTCTAGATTGGATTTAGATTTAGTAACCAATTAGCTAAGAAGGGCCGTTATGACAAATAATGATCCCCATTATTTCTACCTCTAAAAGAGCTTAAAACAGGGTTTGTACGCCCCTTGAATACCCTTTATATTTCAACTGGGTAAAAAAGGTCCTTGAAAACCCTTGAAAACTGCAGATATCCCTACCATCCCTTAAAATCCCCTTAAAGTCGTTTTTGGACCAAACCTAACCATAATATTCGAAGATGAATCAGAGAACAAACGTGAACGAGACTTCGGACGTTGATTTTCGCCATTTAGAATCGTTCTTCATGTCGCCTGCTTTCAAGCAAAGGGAAGCAATTCAGTAGTTGGTTATCGTTTGCGCATACGCAGTTAAGACTTCCGACGAAGAAGCGCCAAGCTCCCTCATCTTCTGGTGAAGTCCAATACTGCTGCATCTATCATCATGCCTAAGGGAAATTGCACATTTTAATCCATTGTGGTTACAGAAGGAAGAATATCAAAGCTGGATCACCGAATGCAGAGACAACAAACATGCATTTTTCTGTAAAGTGTGCAAAAAGACCGTTGATTTTCTGGCAATGGGCGAATCGGCGGTTGCAACTCACGGAAAGGGGAAGAAACACGTGGAATCGGAAAAAGCAAGTAGGCCGGTTTTTAGTCATGCGGACTTTGTTCGGCAATCATCAAATTCGGCAATTAATCAAATTAAAAATTTAAAATATCCATCGAGAAACCCTTGAAAAACCCTTGAATTTTTTTCCTGTGAGAAAGTGGGAACCCTGTGAAATGAATTTGGCTTTAGAAATATGTTTATGAGGTTTGATTGTAGATAAGCTAGAAACGTACTTCACCTAGAGTATGGGTACTTTTCCTTTTCGCCTTTTTTTTTCTGTCCACATTTTGGCTCTAAAGTAATGGAAGATTTTTTTTTTTTTTTTTTTTAAAAATTAAATATTGCAGGTTGGAAACACCAGACATCTACATGGTGAAAGCAAAGGAACTGAAGCACATGGCTGATAAAAAGGTAAGTGGAATTGTCCCCAAGTGGACATAGTGTGCACTGACAGCTAGGTAATCTGGTGTTTACGTGTGTGTGCGTGTGTGTGTGTGTGTGTGTGAGAGAGAGAAAAGGAGGGGTGAGTAGGGGGGGTTTCTTTGTCATTTCATTAGTTGAACTGTCTGTAAACAAGGAAATCGGTCAGTTTGGGGGAAAAATCTTCTCGGTCTAGGAAGCAATATGACTTGATGTTCACATTATCTTTTTGTAAAATAAGTGAAGACCAGAAAGGTGTGCCGAAAAAAAGATGTACTGCATTGTTAAAACCCGAAGTTGCAACACTTTGTGTTAAAATGGTACAGCAAAAGCAAAAAACTGTTTATAAAGAGAGAGAGAGAAAGAGAAAAGAAGCATGCTAAGCAGTGGCTAAAACAAAAATGAGACAAAGTAGATCTCTAGACTGTAAACTCATTTTGTCCACAAAAAAAAAAAAAAGCCAAATTAAAAAGAAAATGGCTAAAGATAACCGTGATTTTGCTGCCTATTTGATTTTGCTGGCTATTTGGGTTTTCTTTGTTTTATTTTTGTTTCTTTGTAAGTCAAGTCAAAGCAAAATTTCTGTCTTCTTCGTCCGTCATTGTGTTATGTGTGAAGTGGAGCCCGTTTGAAAATGCTATCGAGTGAGACTTGTGAAACTGCAGGCGAATGATACACAGAAATTTGGAATGACATACATAAAACATCAAAATGCGACACTTTGTGCATTTGAGACCTTGGCAATAAATATTGCCCTTCTGTGGGTGCAAAAATTCTTAGCGATTTCCGTTTTCATGTTGTGGAAATTCTATGTCGGTGATTTCCTCCTTTCTGTCTGTCTTTCAGTTTTTCTGCCTTCTTTTTCATTTCCAGTTGCCCTAATATCTCATGATTACAACAGCATGAATGAATGAAGATATTCCATAAACCGTGAAATATGACTTGATGTCTTATGTGAAATGTGACTTGATGTCTTGTGTGAAATGTAGTTTCATGTCCTGTGTAAAATATGGCTTCATGTCCTGTGTGAAATACGGCTTCATATCCTGTGTGAAATATGGCTTCATATCGAGGGTTGACCACCAGAACCCAGTGTCTCGCATATATATAAGGAGATACTGGGTTCTGGCAGTCACCAGTGTGAAATGTGGCTTCATGTCATGTGTGAAATGTGGCTTCATATCCTGTGTGAAAGATGGCTTCATGTTCTGTGTGAAAGATGGCTTCATGTCCTGCGTGAAGTGTGGCTTCATGTCCTGTGTGAAATGTGGCTTCATGTCCTGTGTGAAGTGTGGCTTCATGTCCTGTGTGAAAGATGGCTTCATGTCCTGTGTGAAGTGTGGCTTCATGCCCTGTGTGAAATACGGCTTCATGTCCTGTGTGAAAGATGACTTCATGTCCTCTGTGAAATGTGGCTTCATGTCCATGTGTGAAATGTGGCTTCATCAAATTCATGTCTTGTGTGAAAGATGGCTTCATGTCCTGTGTGAAAGATGGCTTATGTCCTGTGTGAAAGGTGGGTTCATGTCCTGTGTGAAGATGGTTTCATGTCCTGTGTGAAAGATGGCATCATGCCCTGTGTGATGTGTGGCTTCATGTCCTGTGTGAAATGTGGCTTCTTGTCCTGTGTGAAATGTGGCTTCATGTCGTGAAAGATGGCTTCATGTCCTGTGTGAAAGATGGCTTCATGTCCTGTGTGAAAGATGGCTTCATGTCCTGTGTGAAATATGGCTTCATGTCCTGTGTGAAATGTGGCTTCTGTCCTGTGTGAAAGATGGCTTCATGTCCTGTGTGAAGATGGCTTCATGTCCTGTGTGAAATGTGGCTTCATGTCCTGTGTGAAGTGTGGTTTCATGTCCTATGTGAAATATGGCTTCATGTCATGGTGAAAGATGGCTTCATGTCCTGTGTGAAATTTGGCTTCATGTCCTGATTGAAATGTAGCTTCATGTCCTGTGTGAAATGTGGCTTCATGTCCTGTGTGAAGTGTGGTTTCATGTCCTGTGTGAAATGTGGCTTCATGTCCTGTGTGAAGTGTGGCTTCATGTCCTGTGTGAAATGTGGCTTCATGTCCTGGTGAAAGATGGCTTCATGTCCTGTGTGAAATGTGGCTTCATGTCCTGTGTGAAGTGTGGCTTCATGTCATGTGTGAAAGATGGCTTCATGTCATGTGTGAAAGATGGCTTCATGTCCTGTGTGAAGTGTGGATTCATGTCCTGTGTGAAGTGTGGCTTCATGTCCTGTGTGAAGTGTGGCTTCATGTCCTGTGTGAAGTGTGGCTTCATGTCCTGTGTGAAAGATGACTTCATGTCTTGTGTGAAAGATGGCTTCATGTCCTGTGTGAAATATGGCTTCATTAGTTCTTGTCCCTGTATGATTCCAGCATGGCAAACTCAGGAAGCTGGTCCCCTACATCCGCTCAGTGTTGTACTTCATCATGTGGGGGCATGCTTATGAGAAGCAAACATCCAACCTAGCGGAACCCAATCGCTCCTCCCACATCTTCAGGGACACTTTGCATCTTCACGGGTATGTGTAAGGGCTTATTATTTCTGGATCACGGACAATAGGGGATTTTGTGTAGTCTTGATCAGATGATTTACTGTATCGTGGTCAGACAACTTGACTGATAAAAATTTTTGTCTTAGGTGTTTGTTGTCAGATCAAAAGCCTGGTGTTCCTTACACGTTTTTCATATTTCATATTTTGGCATTAGACATAAGAATTCTCATACTTTGACATTTGTCATGTTTGTTTGTTTTTCTCATAAATATGTGCGTATTTGTTGTGTTGGGAAATGAGGCCCTTCATTTCAGAGGGAGGAGTGGAGGAGGGGTGTCCAACATTCAAATAGAATTCTGTCTGTGCAGATGGTTCATTAGGCAGTGTTGAAAATACTGAAATTCCAGCTATAAGTTGTACAGTATTGTCTTCATCGGCACACACACACACACACACACACACACACACACACACACACACACACACACACACACACAGGTAATCTCTCTCTCTCTCTGCATTTATGCGTTTTGGGGGGTGAAATTTTATTGATTACTAATAGCAAAGGTCTGACCATGCGGTTTGACCAGAACAGCGTGATTAGAAATTTTCAAGAGTTATTGTAATTTTCATGATCTGAAACCTTATCTTGCTTTCTGTATCGGGCGTATGGATAGACGTCTAAAGTTTGTGACTACAACATTCAGACTTGGTGTCTCAAACAAAGCTATCATAATGGATACGGATTTGTTGATGGCATTTCTTGTAATGTCCTTGTAATGTCCTTTGTGCAAAGAATCACAGCAAAAATAAACTACATTTTGTTCATTGTTGCCATGCATTCAGGAACACTTGAGCTAAATTTATCAGGTCTAAATGTTACAGGCAGCCATTTTTTTTTTTAATTAAAATTGCTTTTGTTGATGTGGCTGTGCTCTGCTAAAGACATTCAAATGTTACGGTTTGTTTTTGCTTTGTTAAGTGTATATATATTATAATGTCCACACCTCTTCATAAGGAGTCAAGGCCTTTGAACGAAAACCATCTGAATCCCTCTCTCTGTCTCTGTCTCACTCGCGCGTGACACGCACGCACGCACGCATGCTCGCTCCACTCTTACCTTCTCATTCATGCATGCATCGTTTATGTATAGGGAACAAAAATATTTTTCTTTATTGTTTCAGCCATGTAAATAATCAAAGGTGTTTTTTTATTTATAGCTTTGTGAACAGCCTTCGCCAAAGTGTTTTCCAGGACTTCACTCCTACTGATAGAGAGAGGAAATTGTCAGTATTAATGTGAGTACCCTTGTTTATTACTATCATTAATTTTAATGTAGGCATCTTTTATATGTAGTATGCCCAGGAGTGCTTAGTTTATCAAATGAAAGGACATAACAATACATGTGAATATAATGCATTTGTATTAGAAGAAAAAAGGAAGGGGTGGGGGAGGGGAGGAATTGGGGATTGTGTGCACTACTGGTATTATGCTGCAAGTCGTTCTAGACTTTTATGTGCAGTGAAAATTTGGTGGTTGCTTGGCCTTTCACCCCCTCTCTTGCCCTTTCTGTCCCTCCTTCCCTCCCTTTGTGTCTCTGTCTCTGTCTCTTTTTATTTCTCTCTTTCTCTCTCTGTCTGTCTGTCTCCCTCTCTCTCTCTTCTCTCTCTTTCTCTGTATATATTTTGTTCAACAAGAGTGATAGAACTTTGTGATGCAGCAGCTTTGTAAGAGGCACAATACATTTGTACTGTGCCGTCAGCAGTGACTGAATTGGTGATGTCTTACATTGAAGAGTGGATTTCAGATTGCGTATCCAGTCCATTTTGTGCCTCAAGATGTACAGCTTCCGTCGCAGTGAAGTGATGAAACTGAAAACAATCATCGATTCCGAGCCTAATAAGGTCAGTCACCCAGTCCTGTATCCATGTGTTGAGTATCTTAAGAGGGAAGGGATGCTGAGTTACAAGGGAGTCCAGGTGGAAGAGGACTGAGGTATTGTTGTGGAGTAGGGGTGTGTGTGCGCTGATTAATGTCAGCTGGTACATGATTTAAACATTCTCATTTAAAACTGGCTAGTTGCCTGAACTGGGGTTGACTATGATTTGAATTCTTGAACTTTTGAATATTGAGTGTTGAGGCGTGAGAAAGCGCGGTATGTGGTAGCATTATTCACCCTGATATCTGTCCTTCCTGCCAATGGAAGTGCATTTCAGTTTCCAAGTGTATAGTTTATATGTGTATACCACATCCTCTTATTGACTCTGCATGATTTCATCAGGTCGGTGGGTGTCATGCTGAAAATGTATGCATTATTTTGCCAGGTGTTCTCTTTCATATCATTTTCTTCTTGGGACATGTTGATCAGCTTATGGATGGTTCAGTGTCTGTTTGGCTATGCAGAACTCTTCCAGGAAGATGTCGGCCCATGCTCCCTCCCCTCACCAGAACCACTGGAACAAGAACAGCACAGGCACTCCTTCCCCCATGTCTCCCACCCCCTCTCCTGCCTGCAGCATTGGATCAGTGGAATCTCAGGTCAGTGGTTGTATGAGGCTTTGGCTGTCCAGTGTTGCTCCCTGAATATTGACACAGCCTCAGGGTTAATTGACTTGGATGAATGAACATGCTTTTTTTTTTTTTTTAGAATCAGATGAATAAGCAAAGTCATTGTAAGAAGTTTATCAGCAAATAAGGAGATTTTAAAACATGTAGGCATTTCTGTGCTGTTTAGCTTTTTCGCTGTTATGTTATGTTATGTTGCCTTCATTGTCTGGCATCGTGTGTTAATTGTCTCCAGTTCATGCCCTGCTTTTGTAATGAACTCCATTTCAATTTCCTTTCCATGTCCATCTCTCTGTTGAGTTTGTGTTAATATTAGAATCAGTAAGGTCATTGAAACTAGTTGGATGAGAAGAATGTGGAAGCTTTTGACTAAGCAAATAGTTACTTACTGTCCATTAAGGACTTGAGTTAACAGATTTGTACTGTGATGTTTACAGGGAAGCTATGAACACCCTGGGAGCAAAAACAACCAATGGAACCCTCAGTAACGGGTCCATGTCTTCGCCGGGCACCATCACTGTTTCCCAGCGTATCCACTCTGTCACGCAAAAATACATCTCGTACACCGCCAATCTCCTGCAGTGCCATGAATGTTGGGATTCTTCCGATGCTGAAATAAAAAAGCTTCAGTCTTCAAGGTTGGTAAAATGCTATGAAGTGCCATAGTTCACAGAAGTTATGCTTTGTATTTTTGTAACTGTGTTTCATCTGGCACTGTTGGTATTGCATTGTGTGATTGTGGTTTGTCATTGTTCTTTTAAGAGTATTTTGTTTTCACTTTACAAAGAATTAGAATTCTAGGGGGCTTAGTATGTGGTGACCTTCATATGTTGATCAAAACAGGCACCACTGAAACCCACTGTAGTGACTCTGCAGCAGTGCAGTGTCTTCCTTGGTGGGTTGCCTCGGGATGACTTGGTATTGTTGCTGTGGACTGCGGGTGCTGAGGCTGTGCCAGGACAAGCCAGGCTGTTGATGTGGATGGGGTGCCCAAATGAGCTGTAAAATGGTTGTAATCCCACTGAATTTGCACAGAAGATGAGATTGCCCCAGCCCCCCCCCCCCCCCCCCCCCCCCCCCCCCCCCCCCAAAAAAAAAAGAAAAAAAAAAGGGAGGGGGGGGGGGGAGGGGGAAGGTGTCGGAATGGTCAGTACACAAGAGTGCTGTTGTATACAGACTACAAGCTATGGTTTTTCTGCTTAGGGGTGGGGTGATTTTGTCTGCTTAACAACATTAACAACAGGATTTTTTTTTTTTTTTTTTTTTTTTTTTTTTAAACTTGAAAATGAGTCAGGTAGGAATTAGCACTGAATTCGTGTCTTTTGTGAGTGAGGTGATTTAAACTCTATAGCATAGTCTGAAAGTTTGATCAGATGTTGACTTTTGGTAGAACATACTCATATGTTTCCATTCAAGTTTTCCTTTTTTTTTTTTTTTAAAAATCTATAGATATTTTTGATTGATTGTGCCAGGAAACATGTTCTGAGTATATTTAAGCCTGCACATTTCTTGGCATTAGTTTTAGTAAGTTTCATGTCTTATTATGCTTATTTTCATCTCTGGTAAGCTTATGTATGTGACTTCATGCACTTTGTTTAAGGCTGTCGTCGTGTTGTAGAGAGGCAGTGGGATATGTATGATGGTTTCAGATATCTTGTGATATATAAGAGCAGGATTGCTAGTATCATTGAAAATGAAAGATAAGTTAAGTTTCCTTTTATATTGCCGTCGATGAGTTGCAGAAAAAAAATGGAAGTGTATGCCGTTTATGCTTGTGTGTTACAGATTTCTTTAAGTCACTAGACGAGCGCTGTGGCATTCTGTCGATCAACAGCAGCCTCCCGCACCTGGTGTTTTACGTTCACACAGCCCTGAAGGAACTGACCACAACTCCCCACTCTTAGCCCCGGCACCCCATGTCTCCCGCTCCCCAGCCTGCACATTGCTCCAGTCTGTGGGTGTGATGGAGGCTGAACTGACAAAGTGCTTTACTGCCATAACTTTAGTGCACATTCCTGTGTTGGAAGAGGGAAGGGGACCGAGTACATGATGAGGATTCGGGGGAATGGGGTGGGAGGGGGGTGGTGGAAATTCCTGCTCCACTTTTCTAGACCCGGAACTGCCTGTGTGATGAATACTGTGTGGCTGATGCGGGAGGAGATTGAAAGGTGACGCTTCCAGTTATGTGCAATAGAGCAGAAACGTGTGTCGGTCAATCGTCTTGAAGATGAACTCACTACGTGCTGGCATAGTGGTCCCTTCTGACTGTTCTGCTACAAACCGTGCCTCTCAACTGCTGTTCTCATTGGTGCAAAAAAAAAGACTGCATCTCCACTGGGGGTCGACATCCTACTGCTACAACTTCACACCAGTGGGAGGGTCTCCATTGTTGTCAGGGTCCGTAGCCAACTGGCTTCTTGTTCACTCTGTGTTGTGCCTACATCCATGACCCTAATGGATTGCTACGGTGGTGTTCTAACTGAAGGATGATATGCGTGTACGCGAGAAATGACTGTTATTGGGTTTCTTTTGGAAAGCTGTTCTAAGGTCACAGAAGACGGATTAAACTGGCAGTTGCCTTGTGTTGAATGTTTTGGTATTTAAAGAAGCTTTACACATGGCTAGGATGGTCAGTCCTCTAGCACGTGCAGTTTGTGTGAATCAACCATCTCAGTGCTACGCAATACAGCTGTTGGTTTCCCCAGGGCGCTGAGTGTGTGCATTTTTACGTGCCTGTCCACCTGTCTCTGGTCTTCTCTTCTTGGCAAAACAATCTCAATCAACACTCTTCCAGTTCCCAATTATCAAATGATCTGAAAGTTAGTAGAAGCAGATTTCAGAGAAGTTACCAGGACTCGTCAGTTGTGGTGTAAATGACTGTAAAAACTGCAAGAAGATCGAGTATAACTTGTGATTTCTTTTTTTTTTTTTTTTTTTTTTTTTTTTTTTGGTGGTGTTGTTGGAACACTTTTGAAATGAACTGTGCATATCTATAGAATGCAGCTATGAGTCGTTCCTGTTTACATACATTTTCCCCAAAAGACTTTGCATATGGCAATGTAATATCCACTGTTATTTTTACCATAATTTTTTGACTACAAGGCACTTTGGAATATGACACTCGCTGATTGATTCCTAGGTAAAAAAAAAAAAACCTTTTTTCCACCCATGAAGAATCCTGTTAGAATGTCAGACACATTATTTCAGTGGACATAAAACCAGTTTGCAATTCTGTGCCAGACATGCTATATATACCATGCAAATCGGCTTCTTGCTCATTTGTTACTGTGCCAACATCTATGATCCCAAAGGATTGCTACATTGGTATTTCACTGACAGTCTATAAGTTCATGGAGCCAAACATGGTGTGTTGTGTGTGTTGGATTGATTTGCACACTGGACAGTGAATTCTTTTTAGCTTGTGTGGACACAACCATGATTGCAGTGGGTCAACACAGCAAGGGGTCAGAATTGATCTGCCACATAGAGTGCTTCAGAATTTAGGACATCTTGGTCTGAATTTGAGAAAAATATTATTGCCTTGTGGTCTGAAAATTATGGTAGAGGCAAGTGATGAGAAATGGGGGAGGAGGGAGTGAATAATTTTTTTTACAAAGGATTTCTGGGTAATTTTGTAAAGAGTAAAGGGAATGAGTAGAGTTTATCAATGATCATACTCGGATACTGTAATGATGTTGGTCCTTAAGTGGTTAATGGTGTATCCCTTGGGGCTTTGTTAAGCATTTTATCAGCAGGGTAGAGGCTCCACTTTTTTCTTTTTTTTTTTTTCTTTTTTATAAATCCATCGTGCTTTGTTCTCCATGGTCCAAGTTTCACCACCACAGTGGCAGGGAAAGAGACCGTTAAGGAATTGTGGTGTGTGACTGTGTGAGTCATGTAATACCTTTATAAAGTTTGCTGTGTCAACATGCACATCGGTGTGCACACAGCTGTGGGTGTGTGTTAGTTTCATAAACTTGAAGGAGAGCAAGGGCAAAAGATGTGTACGCTCAGAAGTTTTTTGACCGAAAAGGTGAACTGCAGTTACAGGAGGCTTTACTTTAAAATAAAAACACACAGGCAAGGAATGAAGATTGGAGTGTGAATGTGGGCGAGTATGAATTATATAAATGGATCATATATGAAAACGGAAATAATTAGATTGAAACAATGAGCCAAACTTGAATGAGAAGTGAACATTATTAGAAAACAGCAAGTCAAATAATCATTGAACTAAAAGAATGACAACTGAATGTCTCAGTTGTAAGGGTAGGAAGTTTCATTGCCCAGCTAAACATTATCGAGAAGCCATGGTGGAAAAGTAAAAGCAACCAAACAGTAATGATTGCAGTATGAATGTGACAACACTGGTACTTCTAAACATCTGAAGGATAACTTGAACTGGAGACAAGTGACAGAGCGTGGATGTGACGAACAAATGACGGCTGAAGTAAAGTGTGAAACTGACCACAGATCAGTGACCAAAATAGGATAGGAATGTATTGTATGTATCGCCCTTGAATAGCAGTGACTGATGTTTGTGATGGCATAGTAAAACTAACATGGCCAGTGAACCGTGATTAACAGTGGAAGCTAGAGTAAGTGATGATGACGTGAAACTGACATAGTTTGTGACCATGACCAGTGTGTGAATGTGACCAGTAAGTGTGACTGGTCAGCAAAGGCTGAGGGGGAAAAAATATAAATCAGCGACAGGAGAGTTGACTTAAACAAGTTTAGAGCCCTGATGTAGCCCTTTGCGTTTGGCTTAGTTATATGCAAAATGAATTGACAAGTGTGAATGTGACCAGTATAAATTTGTACAGGGTTCATGTGCTCCTTGAAACTCCGTGAATCTCCTTGCATTCTGAGAGCGAATTTCAAGACCTTGGGAAAACACTTGAAAATCAATAAAATGTGATTTGTTGACCAAACCTCCTGCAAAACCTTTGAAAATCAAGCCATTAGCTCCAAAAATTTTTAATGTTGCACAAAGAAATGGCAGTTTGATTTTTCTGCATTGAGGTTGATTAAAAATTATTTAAAAAACAAATTTTCACATCATTGAGATCGGGAATTGTCATCTGTTATTTAACCAAAGGAGATAATTTGTAATTTCGTCAATTTTTACGCAGGTATTGTAGCCATGAATAAATAAAAACAAAAAACCCTTCTTGAAAACTTCTTGAAAAGTCCTTGAATTTTGTTCTTGGGAGTTTAGGAACCCTGTTAATGTAGCGACTGAAGTATGACTGGAGTCAGTGACGCACAGCCCTGATATAGCCTTTTTTGGTCAGTTAGGCATAAGGCAACATGAACCGGGGGTCAGCAATGATAAAACAGTTGTAGACTGCACTGTAACCAGTGAAGCATGATGGGAGTCCATGGAACAGGAATGTGATGAGCAACTGAAGCCTGACTGGGGTTGGTGATCATCAGGTGAATGCTGAATGTGACCAATGAATCATGATGGCTGTGTGAATCGGAGCAGTTGACAGGTGTGAATGTGACCAGTGAATCATGACAGGTGCTGTGTGAATCGTGTGCAGTTGACAGGTGTGAATGTGACCAGTGAATCGTGATGGCTGTGTGAATCGGAGCAGTTGACAGGTGTGAATGTGACCAGTGAATCGTGATGGCTGTGTGAATCGGAGCAGTTGACAGGTGTGAATGTGACCAGTGAATCGTGATGGCTGTGTGAATCGGAGCAGTTGACAGGTGTGAATGTGACCAGTGAATCGTGATGGCTGTGTGAATCGGAGCAGTTGACAGGTGTGAATGTGACCAGTGAATCGTGATGGCTGTGTGAATCGGAGCAGTTGACAGGTGTGAATGTGACCAGTGAATCATGATGGCTGTGTGAATCAGAGCAGTTGACAGGTGTGAATGTGATCAGTGAACAGGAACAGTGTGACTTGAGTCCGTGATCTTAAAATAGATTCTGAATGTGCGACCCGTGAACCGTGACAGTGGTGTGAATGTGACTATTGAATGATTCTAGGGTTGGTGATAAGACAGTGAATATTGACTGTGACCAACGAACCATGACTGAGAAATTGAACAGATCAATGACAGGTGTGAATGTGGCCAGCGAAGACCGACGGATGTTCAACAGCTTTGGGTTAATGCTGATGATGCTGGATATGTCCAGTGAATACTGACAGAAGTGAAACAGGAACGTATGATCACAAAGTGAATATTGAATGTGACCTGTTGACTGCGACTGAGGTATGGTTGTGACCAGAGTGAACTGTGAAGAGAGAGAATGCTGTGTGACCCAAATGTAGTAGATATGAAGTCAACTAGGGCAGAGTGAGAGATTAAAACATAAAAATTGTAATGTCTTTTTTTTTTTTTTTTTTTTTAACATAAATTTGGACAGAAAGAATGGATTGGAGACTTTGGGAGAGGGAAGATGAGGATCCTGTTCTGTTCTGTCATTTGAACACAGAATAAATTCTAGGTGTTTGATATTGATATAAACTAAAGATATTTAAAGTTAAATGCTTAGCCAGTTAATGTTTGCTATACTGGGAAGATGGCAGTAGAACAGGGGAGCAAAAAAGAAGGGGGGACGGGGAAAGGGGGGGGGGGGGAGGAGGGAAATAGACTTGCCACATCTGGGTGCACTGAACATGGGTTTGGGACTGAAAACCTTAGGTCTGAATAAACCTGAAGTCTTTTGTGATGCTGAAACTTGGAGTACACCCTGGAGATGCCGATGCATGCATTGTCATCATGTAGGAGATGTATTATGTTGTTGAGCACCATGATCGAAGGCAACGCATTCCTGAGTCTGCTGTGTCTTGTGAGAGACAAAGATGTGGGTGCGTAGCTGGCGGAAATGGGGGTCGCTGTAACAGGGGAACTTTGATGTTTACATTGATCACAAACAAGGTGAAATGGAGCTCTGTGGTATTTCTGAGATGATTTTAAAGATACTATTGAAGCAGTATTTTAGAGTGACGTTCAGGTGATGCTCAGTGATGTACTTTTCACCTTGGGAGAAATGTGCATTTTAATTATGTATTCATTGGTATTGATATGTCAGGGTTTGGGTGCGAGTTCTATGTCTAGATTGTCATTTTACAGTACTTTTTTTTGTATTTGGTTTCTTTTTTTAAACTTGTGACATGTATTGAGTCTTTGATTCTTTATTACACAGAGCAATGGACTTTTGATTTTTTTACATTAAGGATCAGATTTGTAAGATAAGATTACATACACGACACACATATTCTTGACTACAGGTATTTTTTAAAATAAAATTTGATTAATTAGGGAGGTTTTTTTTTTTTTTTTTTTTTTTTTTTTTTTTTTTGGGGGGTAGTCTAGGAGAAAAGATAATGAATGAAGACTAGAACAAGTTGAAGAACTGACTGTGTTATGCAGGAAGGCTGTGATTGGAACACGTTGAAATGTGTCCAGGTTGTTGTGATGTGCATCGTGTACATGGAAGATGTTTTAATCCCACCTGTCTCTTTCTCTCTGTTTTTTCTTGAAGATTGATCCGTTTCTAACTCCACCCCCCCCCCACCCTTCTTCCTACTAGCACCCTTGGGTAGTTTTGTTGGCTGTCTGGAGAGTGAGTTGTACACTTTGCTTGTAACTTATTGGCTGTTTCAGCGTATGTCCCATTACCCCTTCTGTTGGTATAAATGACAGTACTTTACACTGTGCCTCCATCCCTACTGATTCTCCCATTCTGTCTCTTCCTACACTAAATTGGCCCAACCCATTGCCAGGCAGTGGTCTGGAATAGAGAATACCCAGCTGCTTTCTTTTGCAAGTTACAAAAACAACAGCCAAGTTACACATCATCATCAAAACACAAAGTGCACATATTAAAGCAACATCCATGGAAAAGAGAAAACAATTGAGAAAGCTTAGCAGTGTAACAACTCATGAAAAAAACAAAAGTCAAGAGCTAGCAACGAAAAACAAACTACATCAAGCCCATTGAAGTGTGTATGTAAACGAAGTTAAGAGAGCAGGTTATTTTAAGCTATTTGATAGTCGAATGATTGGAAGCAAATTAATGTTAAAAAAGAGTCCAGTCAGCTTAATGTAAACAGAACAAGTATTTTTACTTGCTCTATTTTTAATCTGCAGTTGGACATTTTTTATGGAAATAAAAACCAGGCAGAAAATGACACAGGAACAGTGTAAGAACCCAAGAGTCTAGTCCACATTTTTACATGGGCGTGTAACAATATGCATGAAATAGATTTAAACGTCCAGTCAACTGCATTGATGACAGTTAATTTAGATGACCCAGACTTGGATTAAAGATGTCAGGGGTAAATTGTACTGTAGTCAAGCATGACCTCAACCTGTGTTTCATCCTAGATTGGTTGTGTATTCTGTGCAGTGTGCAATTTGGATCAGCCACTATTGTATGAAGCATAGCATCAGCCTCCTCATTTAACATACTTAATGTCGCGGTCATTGTCTTCATTATGTTATTGAAATATATACATTGTTCAAAGCATATTGAGTCAGTTTTTTTTTGTTTAAATGACAAGGTTGATTTTGTTTCCTTTTTTATTCCTTTTTTTTTTTTTTTGTTACGTTTTTGTTAATTTTGTTTATTCTTCACAACACACAAATTGATTTTGTAAACATTTCAATGAATCAGTACGTCTGTTGACAAATTTTGATGAAACAGGGGCATACAATGCTGGAGCTTTCTTACTGTTCCCTGTGTTGAAACATGATCCTGTACCACATGACTGCCTGCTCTCTCCATACCCCTTAAGGGGCCAGCCGAAATAAATACTTGTGAAATATGAGTCACACAGACTTTTTCCAACACTTCATCTATGTGATCTGTCTCCAACCTGTCTGGGGCTTACTGGCCTGCTTATCTGTCTCTGTCTGTCTCGGTGTCTGTGTGTCTGTAATACGGTGTCTAACGCTTTTTCATTGTTTCAGTGAGAGTGAGCTGACCATTTAAATTACATGACTGGATGTGTGTGGAAAGAGAGAGTGACGTTTGAAAGAAATATAGAGACTTGCAGATTCACAGAAGCTGTGATTATGCTGGAATAAAATTTCTGCAAATTCAGCTTGAGCATGCTGTTGAACATGTCTTACTTTTTTTTTTAATGATGTGTCTGTCATCGCCATATTTTTCAGCAACTGCACTTAATACACAAGCGGATAGTATTCATTAGTTTTTTCCCTCTTTGAGTTTTCTCCATTAGGTCTTTTTCTCTTAGTGGCCATGATTTTAACAGTCTTGACATTGGTCAAAAATTCTTCATAATCTTCTTTGCAGGGAGCGTTTTTGGCAGAATTGACTTTGAACTGTTAAAAAAAAAATATTCTCTAGTTTTTGATTGATATGTCATATTCCATAAGATTCAGGTATCAAAATTAGTGACTGTTTACAGTTTTTAATTTTCTGGAATGTCATTTGTGGTAGGACTCTTCACAGTGATAGAGAAGAAGAAACTAGTGAAGATTTCAAAATGGATAAAGAAATCATTTCAGAAATGAAACTCATAGGACTAGGAGGCAACAAGTCACAATGTTTTCCCACGTTGGAGCACTTTTTTTTTTTTTTTCTTTAATCAGAAATTACAGGACATGCAAGGACAGAACAAACTTTAAAATTTCAGTATTTAAAAAAAAGTGGTTTAATGTAGATCATCAAATCCAATTGTTTTCTTTAAAAAAAAAAAAAAGAAGAAGAAGAAGGAAGAGAGAAACAATCTTTTATAAGTAAGAAAGAAGAAAGAAAATCACACCATTTAAGGTGACCAGAAGCAAATACCTAGCAGAGGAAAGCAAGAGCATGGAAACAATGTTTCAATTATTTGGGGGGGGGGGGGGGGGGGGGGAAATTGTATATCATTTGAACATGGCTTGGCAATGATTGTTTAAAAAAAAAAGAAAAAGAAAAAGGAAAATATTCAATATTTTCAAGTGAAAATACCAAGTTCATCAAGAAAAATATGGGGAGTCTGATGACTTCTGTGTCAGAGAGAAAAATTAATTTAAAATTAACTGATTATAAATGGGAGTCATTAATGTGTGCCTTTGTCTTTCGTCATGTCCAGTATTTGTCACTGGTATGAATTTACCAAAACAAACCAAAAAAATTGTGGCTCCCCAAGGTTGAATTGAAACTTGCACAGATACTTCGAAATTCATTTGAGAGTAAACATTGGTAATGGAATAATAACAATGTTCATTTAAACCACAAAAACTGCGGTGTTATTGATTTTATTTCCTGTGTTTTGATGACAAACCCAGATCAGTCTTAGGAGAACACTAGACAGATAGATCTGTTGCAGAGCTCATGACTTTTGATCTAAGTCACTGCTGTTCGGGGCCCACCTTAGAATCCACTCCGTGAACATCGGAGTTTGAAACAAAAATCCTGAGGGGGAAATACAAATTATTTGACTGTTAGTCTTTTATTTTCAGTCACATCTAAACTGAACAAAATCTTTTTGTATCTTTTAGTGATTTGGTCATAGCTTCACACTTTTGGATTATTTGGTGGTTTGAATGCTGTTCCACTTCCAGCGATACAGTTTATTATATTTGAACTACTGTTTCAGTTACTAGGAAACCTCGACCCAATCCCCCCTTTTTTTTTTCGTTTAAAGCATTCTTTCTGTCAGTTAAAACTTGGTCAAAGAGGGCACTCCCTCTTAAACTATTCTAAGAAAATTTATGTCGGTCAAAATTTATTATGTCAGCAGTGTCTCTCTCACACAATTTCCTGAGAAAACTTGATTTCGGCATTTCTGATGTGTTACAAAGAGTGTTCTATTTTTTGTATTTCAAAGACACTTCTGTGAATGGAATCAGCAGCTTTTGTTTTTCCACGAGTGCAGATAAAGAGGTAATGATGAAACTGAAGATTTGGCCAACTGTACATGAGAACAGTGTTGCTTATTTTAAATCTTAATTCTTTTGTCAGATTTGTGCTAGGAGAAGTTCCAGGCTCTTGCTTGTCAACAATTCTGGTCCAGTGCCTGCTGAGGATGCAAAGAAAACCGCATGATGTGATGAGGTGTTTTGGTGGGTTTTTTTTTTTTTTTTTTTTTTTTGGAATGTGTTGGTCTGATACTTAATGAAAATACATAATATAGGCACCACAAGGTTATCCTCCCTTCCCTCTGCCTTCCCCCTCCCTCTTTTTTTTTTTAACCACTTAAAGTCCCACTGATCCAAGAGTAGGTCTGTTTAAAGACTTTTTTTCCCCTTAGAACAGAAGTATTTCCGTTTTAGATCACTAGAATTTACTTCCCAGTAAAGATTCCCTTTCTTGAAAAGATCTTTTTGTGTTTGGAAGGTAGGGGAGGGATGTCTCAAGGCTTTTCTTAATGAGATTCCTGTGTAATTCTTTTGGTCTGATAGCAACCGACTGTGCAGAGAAGACCACATGATGGCATCCAGTGGGTGGTATGCTACAGACAGTATAGCCAGGACCACAATCCACTGTCATATCATTTTCTGTTTTGACAGTGCCGTTGTTCAGCACATGCAAAATTCACCACAATTCCACACAGGTCTTCACCAGTCCTTGGCCCAATAGCAAACAGTTCTATGTCAGGCTTTGCTTTACCAGTCTAATTACATTCCCTATGCCATATCTTATCAGCTGAATGTAAGCACGCAAAAGGATTGGAGCTGCAGAACCACAAATGAAAGCAAAACAACCTTTCACCTAGTCTTCCATTAAACCTACAATGAAGCATTTGCCATTATAACATGGAAATGATGTCTCAAAGTACAGGTTGCGTTGTATGACTTTTTATGTGTACCAAACTCAGTGCGTATGGTTGTATAGTGGTAACAGTCACAAAAATCAGTGTATGATACGCATTGGGTCTTGTATCCCACTAACACTGCAGAGGGGCTCAGTTGACGATCATCTGCTGTATGCCATGTTTGTCTCAGTGGTTTATATTCTCCTTTCCAGTCCATCTGTTGGAATTCAAAAAGGTTGGTGGATTTTTTCCCCACTCGCTCGCTGTTTTTTGTCATGGGCTATTGACAACTAAGTCAGTCCAGTTATGTTATCATCACGTCTTTTCAGCTGTCAACATGCTTACACTATTAGATGTTCTTAGACAATCATTTTGTTCACCTCTTCAGTTTTTTGCTCCTATCAGTGATTCAATAGTTAATTCAAAGCCATATTGCCATAAGGGTTACAATGGCAGCTGCTTAGCTTGTCGGGGGAACAGCATTATAGATAGCAGAGCCCTCCTCTTTCCTTCCAACATTTTAATTTTACTGGAACTGAATCATGTTTCTGTTTAATGGTTGGTGGGACAAAGAGGGTTTAAAAGAAAAAAGGCCTAAAATTCCTTAATATGAGTGGGTAAAATTTGTGACCATCAGTTCACAGCTGAATAATTCAACCTTTAACTATGCTGTGCCTCAGTAATATCAGAATGATCGAACAGAAAGTAAAAAGTAAATTCACTCACTTGAGTGACAAAAAAAATTAAGTTGAAGAATATATCAGACAGCATTTTTTTTTTTTTTTTTTTTTTTTTTTTTTTAGCTCAGAGAATTCATCGGCTCTTTACTTCCTTTATGACTAGCTGGTTCATTTGATGTATCAAAGGTTCTTTTTGTTGTGGTTGATGATGGTTTGGGGAGGTTGGGGGGGGGGGGGGGCTTTTTTTTTTTTTTCCTCCCTGACTTAGTTCCATCTTATCTTCGTGAGGAAATATTATGCCAGTTAAGTATAAAAGCGTTAGTTGCTACAGGCTGAGATACTCATTGGCTTTTGAATGATTGAACTTAAATATTAGCATGTGAATGCATACATGCGTCTAGAACATAAGGTCAGGCAACACTCAATTACTGCTCGCGGCCCCAAAAGCTGTTTTTCATTGTCACTGTGTTTACATGTCTATTAAGAGGCAGAATTGTCTCTTTTGAAATATAAAATCATAAGGTGCAACACAGGTGAAAACCTTCATTGGCTTTAGATTGAAATAGCTTGAAAGTTTGTGTGTTAATGGATATATGGGGCTTGAAAGCTGTATGCTGTTGAGGATAAAATATGCTGTTGAGGATGAAAATCTAAGTGTCAGCATACTGGTATCGACAGACGGAAAGCGTCAGATGGATGTATTGTCACTTGCTAAAATGACGAATCATAGGCGTTACATTATAGAAGGATGTATTGTCTCTTATAATGAAAAACATAAGCCTCTACAGGCCAGGTTTTTTTCATCATGGAAACACAGACTTCTTAGTGAGAAGAGCTGTCATGGAGCTGACTGTCAGGAGCATTGTCTTCATTTGTTTTTTTTACTTTGTAATGAACCTAACAGTAAAAATATGAAAAATTGTTGATGATTTCTTTGACATGGAGTGATCCGTTTGAGATGCTTTGTTTTTCCATGTTTCCCCCCCCCCCCCCTCTCCCAACCCACCTCGCATCGCGCCACAAATACACACAAGTTCTAGAAAGCAGTAAAGGAACAAAAACAAAGGAAAGTCATGTGGAAAATGAAACAGACTGAAGTGTTACCAAGAATAAAATGAAACATATATAGCACACAAAACAAGGTGCAGAGTAACCCTTGTTTTATTCTCAAGGTTTTTTGTGAAAGAAGTATGTCTTGCTCAGATGCTGTAAACAAAGATGACCGTGCCAAATTTGCAAAAGAATACTCCCAGGGTGCATTCAGCACTTCCACTTCATGAGCACCATCTGGGGAGTTCACTTTTGAGCAGTTTGAAAATTTGTTTATGTCTTGATAAATGAGGATGATGTGGCTTCCTTCACAGTGAGATTGAAAACTTCAGCATATTATAAAAAAAAAAAAAGGAAAATCCTCACCAGTGATGAAGCTCAGCAGTTGTAGCTGAGGAATAAAGAAAGAAAAATGTATGTAACGTTCAAGGAATATGTATTTTGTTGAAATCGCTAGTCTGTTTTGCACCTTGCTTTGTGTGTCTAAATGCGATTCATCTCAAAATTAATCAACTGAATGTGCCAAGAAGGTTATACCCATTGCATGAATTTTGCTGTGCACTTTGATATGTGCGCATGTTCTGACAGATTGGAACTGGACTGTTTTTGTCAAATTTTATAAAGACTTTATGCTGTACTTGTGTGGTCCAGGTTGGTTTTTGTGGAGGCATAAAGTGAGGTGTGTCATACACAAAAAGATTATCACAAATTGAGAATGTTATCAAAAGAAGCAGTTATCTTGGGAGGTTTTATGGAAAGACATGCTGATTGCTTACGAGAAGGCTTAGATATATTGTCAAGCCAAGTTTCCCCGTTATGTAAATGGAGGCAAACTTTTGCATATTATCTCTTTGTTTTTTCTTCCAGTTCCTGTTTTAGTTTTGTTAGGTCTTAACAAAGTTAATTTGAGACATACCAGTTACTCTAAAGGTTGAGTAAAACCAAATGCATGAACATCAGGTTCAGGTACATGACAATTTTTTTTTTTTCCATACCTGAACATGTCTTAAAACAAACTCTTACAAGCTGTTGAAAAGGGGGGTCTGATTTTCCCTTTTGCCGTTTAGCTTCCATAAAGGGGAAGAAATAGACGCTAAGCCATTAAGCCATTATTTTGACAATGTCTGTGCTGAATAAGACACAAGAAGTCTTATCTGGACTTGTTTTCGCTGGATATTCACTACTGTAATTTTTCTTGGCCTTTTCTGTTTTGATTACCTCTTTCAAATACAAGTTTGTTACTGCTTAAGTGGTGAGGTAATGAAAAAAACATGCTTAATGCTTAACGTTACAAGCAATCCTTTCACCTTCAGATTTATAGTCTGTGACTTGGCCATAATTTGTGACACAATATATAACCAGGTGACCCGCAGATGATTTAATCTGGGAACACAAACACAGTCATCACTGTTTTAGGTGCTCGAAACAGTCACAACACATAGCATGCTTATGTCACGTTGTGTTTGACTGCTGCTGATAGCTTTAGATTTTATTGCTTTCTTTGTTCAAGCTAATGGTGGTAAATATTAAAGGGGGGGGGGGGGGGGGGGGGGGGGGGGGGGGGGGGGATAGGTCTTATGCACTGCTGTCCTGGCTCTACACAGTAACAGCAAACATATTAAGCTGAAAGCAAGGACACGACATCATGTGCTATTGCTTGCATTGCAGCAGCTGCACACACACACACACACACACACTTTTTGTGATGAACTGTTTTGTTTTCAGATGACATGAGATTCAGAACCATTCTTGCAGGAGAATTTCTCATTTCCCGAGTTGCGCTGAACCGCTTAAGAGATCCCTTCAACTCGTTCAGAGAGTCTTTAGATGGCTTGATGTGTGATACTCTTCCTTCTTGCTGCAGTCCATTTCCCCCCATTCTCACCTCTTCCCCCAACACACACAAAACCTCCATTTCTTCCCACCATCCCAACGTCCATCTCCCCCTCTCTCTCCCAGCCCTACCTCCCTCCTCCTGCCTTCAGAATTTCTCTGCATGGATGTTGATGTCAGAAAAGCTGGGGTTTCATGTTTTCCTGCTTGTCCACTTTTTGATAATCCAGTCTGCTGGTTTCTGGTGTACATCGGTGACAAGTATATTTTCAGGCGCCTTTGCTGACAGCATGTGTGCCCACTCAAAAGCCTGGCTTGCAATGAACTGCGTTGGTATTCTCAAGATATGCATGTATATTGCATGGCAGTGTCCACCTTCAGCTCCACCTGCTGTTCAGTCACCCAGTTTCACAGTTCTTTAATCTGCATCAATTCAGTGCATCCTCTTTATGCGAAATGTGCTGACAAGAAAAGGAGAATTCCTAAAAGAAAAAAAAAAAAAGGAAATGAAGCAACGAAGTGAGATGGGAGAAGAATGGGGTAAGAAAGTTAGCAGGCTTGTAAATCTTTGTGGCATTTATCAAAAGCGTGTTTGTGTGTGTGTGAGAGATGATGAAAATGTTATCTTGAATCCTTTGACCAAAAAGAAGGCCAGCACTTACCAGTGAGAGTTTTGATTATCAGCATTATGGAGTCATGTCTTAAGAGCAGGTTGTTGTTTTTTTTCCTAAGGACTATTTTTTATTTGGTTTTCAGTGTGGCAACATCAGCATGATGGGAATCTCCTGACAATTCTCAGTGTTTATATGAAGTTTTCAGCATTGTTATAGAACCTTTGCTTACCACAAAAAGGAAGGGGTGAGGTTGGGGTCTCTGTGACCTAAGTCTTCTTCAGTTTCTTAGGACTTGTCACAGGAAGTTTTAGTATGTGATAATGTGCAGCATCATAGGACCTTGTTTGGGAGGTGAGAGCAGGGGTTGGGATAAAAAAAAAAAAAGAAATTACCACCTGTGATGAATTTTCAGCATTGTTATTGATTAGGATCTCAGAAGAAAAAAAAAAACTTATTTCTTTGAGAGCTCACATAGCATTACAAAAATGAAAGAGGTTTTTGACAGTTATCAGTGACCCCTTACGTACTTACGTCTGTAATATTTGTTCAGCATTATGATGAAATCTTACAACAGGACAGAATGTTATTTTGTTCCAGAACAGATTTCCATCATTGTTACAGTCTTAGAACAGGAAAAGCATCATGTCTGTCAACAACGTTACTATTTTCTGTTTCATTCTGGTCTTAGGAGAAAAGAGTTTATTTGGGTCTTTTATGTTTTTTTTTTTTTTTTTTTTTTTTTTACACATTGCATTCATTCTTGGCACAAAAAAACAGCTTCCTTCGATCTGTCAATATTGTGTTTCTTCTTCCTAATCAAGAGCTGTATCAGAGACACAAGGTAAAAACTGGTCAGTAAAAAAAAAATCTTTTATAATGGAGTTATATCAAGGGCAGGCAAGTTCTTTCCTGTGTCATCAGGAGTGTTTTCCTTGTTATCAGAGATATATTGTGGTTGCTGGTTGTTCACTGGTTGCACGTGCATGAGTGGAGGGCTTTGCTGTGGTTTCATCTTTGGGGCAGTCATGAACCAGAGTGATGTGTGTGTGTGTGAGAGAGAGAGAGAGAGAGAGAGAGAATATGTGTGCATGTATGTATGTGTGTGTGTGTGTGTGTGTGTGTGTGTGTTTTTATCTTGCATCTTTTTGTGGGGGAGGGTTTGTTGATTGGTTGGGTTATTTGTTTGTTTGTTTAACATTTATCAGTACATTTATGCTGGATCAACAACCGGCTCCAATGACAGTTGATAAAAACCATTTGAGAACTGAGGATGATACGCGCTAGTATGTCGGTTGATGATCATCATACTTTACTAATTTGCATATCTTTGGTACTGATGTTTTTTACCTGACGTACAACAAAAAGTGTTTTGCGTCGGTATCCACTTTATCATCATCAAGATGTTGTGTGATGAAACATGAAGAGGTTGAATGCACATCAAGCTTTTTAGTCATGTGTATGATGTGTATGAATGTGCTTAGACTACACTCTATTTGACTCGAGAATCATGTCTGAGTGAGAGGTTGAGAGTTCTTGACATCTTTAATTTATTACAAGACCATATGAAAACAAGGGTGGTCCCATGAAAAGGGAAAAAAAAAAGATTTTATCTGTGCCATGGAACTGGATTGTAAGCTCATTTGTACATTTCTTTGCATAATCATCATGGTAATGATTGAAACGGGGCTCTTAGTCATTTCTGGAGTTTGACTCTGGCGGTATATCTGGATCTTTCTCTCTTCCTCTCATCTCTCCTTCTCCGTCTCTCTCCCCACTCCCCCTACCTCTCCTATCTATATATATGCGTATGTGCACACAAGCACACGCACACGCACGCCCCCGCATACACACACACACACACACACACACACACACACACACACACACACACACACACACACACACACACACACATCTCACTGTGTTCGGGTATATGGGAACACAAGTATATGGACAATTGAAATGATACAGAATGTAAAGATACTTGGACTTTGTGACTTAAACAATGCAAAAAGAGAAGAAAAAAAAAAAAAGCAACAAGAAGCAAACAAAAAATAAAAACATCAGCCTTGAGTAAATGTTGAAAAGGTGACTTTTTCAAATTTTTGTACAACTTGAATGACATGAAGAGATGAAATATTTTTTATGATAATTTCAGATATCTCTCTACACATGGAATCGAGCCCTCAGAGAACATATGTTGAAGTCTCGGAATTGGTGCCATGCTGTTCATTGTGTCAAACATCAGAGATGTGAGCTGCGTTGTAAAGCAAACGCAATTATTGAATCCAGTATTTTGCCATGACATGAATCCAAGTCATTTTCCGCTAGAACTATGCCAGATAGAATTTACAGAACACATCATCGAAGTAATCTCTTTGTGTGTAAACATGTGTCCAGCATTGTATTTCTACTGCTTTTTCCCATTCTGCATTCTGCACACAAGGAGGTTGTGAATCAGAAACAGATTCCTTAACCATTAGCATACAACAGATTGACTTAATCTTACTTTTGAGTCTTCTGAGATTTTTTTTTTTTTTTCTCTAAACATCCTTTATTTCTCCTTTTCTGTCCTTCTCTCCTCCCCCCCCCCCCCCCCCCCCCCCCCCTCAAAAAAAAAAAAGAAAAAAAAACTCATGGGCTTTTGGATCCTTATGGAGTAGCACAAATGGACTTGGCTGAACACAGTGTATTGTCCATGAGAAATGTAAGCTAATGAATTTGATTTGCTGCCTGTAGCAAGAAAATCACTGTCCTGGTAGCCTTTTGCCCCCACCTTCTCTCCTTTCCTTTCCTCCCTCCCTCTCTGTCTGTCTATATCTGTCTCTCTCTCTCTCACATAGCTGAGAGTAGGTACTTAATTGCTGAATTAAGAAGAAAAAGAGGGTAACATATCAGCGAAACAAGATAAAAACATACTGTGGGAATGTTATCTGTATGGGTAACACTTGTGTGTTGTTTGTTACTGGGGTCATTATCAGTGGGTTATGTTGGAGAAAAAGAAAACATTCGTCAATCCAGTGTAATCCTATCAGATTGTTCCGTATTTTTTTGTGAGCTTAATAAGCATTCACGGGCTGCAAATCGCACAGACACTCCAGTGTACAAATGGTCTTTCATGTCCCTTTCTTAAACCAAACCCCCACTCCATTGTAAAAAAAAAAAAAAAGAAGGAAAAAAAAAAAGGGGGGGGGGGGGGGGGGTCCAAGATAGAAGGGAGGCGCAGACTTCCGCACAATCCTTCAACGCAAGAAATTCCTGAAACTGTGCAGAACTGATCCGAAGCTCAGTAGACTGGAAATGTTCTGAGAGAAATCTTGGAGAAACAGAAAAAAAAAAAAAAAAAAAGGGGGGGGGGGGGGGGGGGGGGGTGGGGGGAAAGCTTGAAAAAGGAAAGAAACCAACAAACATGAGAGCGTGGATGTAAAATGGCTCCAGTGTGCCTTTGTCTGTCCAGTAAGAGGAGTTTTATACTTCAGTTCGGGGAAGGAACGGATGAATCGTGACGTTTTACTATTCGTTTTGATTAAAAGAGTATGTTTTATATCTGGCAGAGCCAGTGAAAGAGTGTACACTGTTGTCCACTGAAGTGAGTTCATTCAGTTGTGCAGATACAGTAGAGCACACAGGATTGCTGTCTTGTAGACAGGCAAATGGGGACTTTGTACACAGTGCCAGAGTGCTGTATAAATGACTTACTACTGATAGGTCACGTCCCAACGTGGGGCAGACTGTACAAGAACGTCGGATAGTTTTATAACACGTTGAGCCTTTATCCTTACACAGTATGGTACATCACTGGAACAGGATTTTCTCTCTGTATACATTGTTGGTGAAATTATTGGAGAATAAATCCTGCCAGAAGGTTCTGTCTTTGTCATTAATATAAAAACGGATTTAATTTTGATGTAATGTCCTCCTTTAATTCATGACAGAGTGCTATTTGGTGTTGCCTGTGGACTGTCAAAAACTTGATCATGTATTGAGCATTTGTCTCCATGATTATTGAAGTATTAAATTCCCAAACTAATGTTTTGTGTTTACAGTTATTTGGAAATGGAGCCTCTCTACATAATTCGATATGTAACTGTTTGGGAAAATGGATCAAATGATAAAATATTTGTATTTACAATCACTGAAAGAGTGAATAACACGTTAATGCATTTTCCTGGAATTATGGAAAGAAAAGTATATTTATAAGGGAAAAAAATGATCTTGCAATGAAAGAGAGAATCCTTCCACATATATGTGTTTGATTGTCCCTGAAAATAGATGGGGAGTAAAGTATGTTAAATATAACATATAGAGTGTCTGAAATGGTATCATTAAAACAAGAATGTATGAAACATGAACTATTAGAAACAGTCCAATAACCATCCATTTTTCAAGAACTTGTTTTGTCATGGAAAATGGAATACACAGTTTCACAGCTGCATTCGTTACAATTTTCAAATCGCCATCACAACTGCGTAACCAAGCTGCCATGCCAACATCTTCATTGCTGCCAGAGCTGATCCGCATGAAACATTGTCATACAGTGCCTTTACAGTACGCAGTAATCATAGCTAATAGTTTTTGATGAGAAAACAGTGGACGTCATGTAGACTTTGATCCTGAACCGGACCTAAGGCAACAAAAAATCAATTGACCTTTTGCGTGGTCATGATATGAGAGGGAAACTTGTCGATGCTGAGCATAGAAGCAAATCCTTGGATTGAATACTCCGCAGCATTACTCGTTTCAGTATAGAAGCAGGGTGATCAACCTGGTGTGCCAGGAAATCTTTTATTTACCAGAAAAAAACAAATATCTGGTTACACTGTGCTCAAAAGTTACAGCCATCACCTTTGTGCTTATGTCGCAATGCAGAAATATGGTTGAAACGCACAGATTTGCAAGTAATGTACTTCAAATGCCATAGACTGGGCCACATCCAGTGTGCTGTGTGGTGCAGTCCACTGATATGGTTGGAAAGTACTCTCTGCTTAAAACTGACTTGCTGACTTAGAAGATGTAGAATAAATCGTACAGAGCGTCTGTTGAGAAATGGTGTAAATACTTAATTTAGTCCATGTGACTGTTCTGATGCCGCACCTCCCAGTATTGCCAAGGTTTGTTGATGATACAACTGTACCCAGTGCGCTGCCATGTGTCTTGCTCATACCAGCTCGGTGTTGTCCTAACCCAAGTTCCAGTTTTCACTCTTTTTTTTTTTTTTTTCCCTTGTTCTCCATTATTCAGTTAACCAGTATGCATGGAAATCAAAGATGATACTGTGTGAGTTCTGTTTTTTCTTTGTTCGTGTGATCTGGTTGTATCAATACTTTGGACTGGATTCATTTGACTTGTTATATAGACAAAATACCATGTCAGTGCCAGAATTGAATGTCCATGTCTTGGGCATCTACACTTCCAGTTCATGTTTGTGTACTTGTTTTATATCCCAAAGGGCGCGGATCATGACTCTAATTGATGCGTGTGTTTCAACAAAACTGCATTTGTGACTGAACCCCTTCTGTTTTTTTTTTTTTTTTTAATGAAATTTCAATGACATTGATATAAAGTATTGGTATGTTGAAGGCAGAAATGGGGGTTTCTGTGCATGTACGTGTGCGTGTTCAAGTGTGTATTTATGCACCCAGGTGGCCCACATTTTCTATGAATATTTGACAGCTCTCATAATTCTGTTCTTGACATGCGTTATGAAGGGTTTGTGGTCGTTTAAGGTAATAGCATTCATTCGTTAAAGATGTGCAGACATACACGTTTGCATGCATTGCACACACACACACACACACACACACACACACACACACACACGCACACCATCTCAAAACTTTTCAGAGTTCTTAAAAATTTTCATGTCAAATCTATCACAGCGGTTAGGAATTCCTTGGTTGGTAGTGTTCCAGCTAAGTTCTGTCATATATATTTTTTTCTACTGGTCTGAAAACGTTTGTTAACATTTCTCTGAAACCTCTCTGTCTGTCTGTCTCACACACACACACACACACACACACACACACACACACACTTTTATTTGCTTTGATTGTTTTTATTATATTTGTATGAAATTTTGTGTGTTGATCACATTTCAGATAGGCAGTTAACTCAACTTAAAGATAATGACGTAAGTAAATTGAAACGACTTCAGTGTTCTGAATCAAAATTTTCGTGACAGTTGTTGACAATAACACCTACAGGGACGAAAATGAACATGATCAGATTTGGTGTCTGTTGTTTTATTTCATTTTTTTATCCCCAATATCCAGCACATGTGTACAATGATGGCACCAATGGTTTTGTTTGAATATGGCCATGGGGAATTTGGCCAGAGGTGCACATGTAAATATCTCTCACCATCTGTGCAACTGCTTTACGTAACGTACATTCGCCATATTCTGGTCTCTTCATTTTTCTGGTCATTCACTGCGCTTTTGTGATGTCATTCCACGAGTTGTGTTGATCTGGTCTTCTCCGTTGATGCTGTTGTTGGCTCTGTTCATTGCAACGCCCATGCTCTGAATACTGACCAATCAGCAAAGTGACTCGTCTCTTGGGGGGGCGGGAGTGGAATAGGAGATGGGGGTTGTTTCTGGGTGACAAGTCCACGGCAGTGACTTCCCTTTGTTTCTCTTTTTTTTGAGGGGGTGGGATGGGGGTGTGGGTGGGATATTAATGAACCAAGGATGTATCTTTATATGAATATCTCTCTATATATATGCATCAGCCAGCCTCTGGTCTAATCGACTGACAGTGCCCCATTCTATTGACAGTGCTATTAAATAAAATTCAACACTGAGAAAATATGAGATGTGTGTTGGGTGATGTGTTTTACTGGTTGTGTTGGAAGGTTGCTGGCGTCTTTTCTGGTGAATGTGTGTGTGTGTGTGTGTGTGTGTGTGTGTGTGTGTGTGTGTGTGTTTTACTAATCGTTTCTCTCTCTGAGAACGTGTGTATAGAAATAGTTGTTACATGAGAATGTCAATGGTCTAAACACACACACACACACACACACACACACACACACAATCGAACCAAGAAGATTACATTGACTTTGTTCACATAGCAAATGCTCGTGACTTTCCGAGAAATCGCTGTCAAGAGCACGAAGTATACAGTCAGACCTTGCGCATTCGACCTTGTTGGCGTCCGATTACCTTGGCATGTGTTTTCCTTTCCATCTTGATGTGTTGTCATTCTGATGGGCTCAGCTTGTGTCATGTACGACAGTTCTTTCTGACACTTGTGGGATGGTCACCCCCTTCTGCCGTATCCTTCTAACGTGTTCCTGAAGACAGTCTATCATATTCTGCCATATCCCTCTAACGTGTTCCTGAAGACCGTGTAACACACACACCCCTTCTGCCATATCCCTCTAACGTGTTCCTGAAGACAGTGTATCTCTAACCCCCCCCCCCCCCCCCCCTGCCATATCCCTCTAACGTGTTCCTGAAGACAGTGTATCTCTAACCCCCCCCCCCCCCCCCTTCTGCCATATCCCTCTAACGTGTTCCTGAAGACAGTATAATCCCTTCCCCCCCCCCCCCCCCCCACCCCCCCTTCTGCCATATCCCTCTAACGTTTCCTGAAGACAGTGTATCACCCCCCTCCCTTTCTCTCATATCCCTCTAACGTGTTCCTGAAGACAGTGTATCACCCCTCCCCCGCCCCCCCCCTTCTGCCATACCCCCTTAACGTGTTCCTGAACACAGTATCACCCTCCCCCCTCCCCCCCCCCTTCTGCATATCCCTCTAACGTGTTTCTGAAGACATTGTATCAACTCCCCCCCCCCCCCCCCCCCCTTCTGCCTTATCCCCTTAACGTGTTCCTGAACACAGTGTATTCACCCTTAACCCTGACCACACACCCCCCACACCCCTTTTGCCCGTATCCCCTTAACGTGTTCCTGAAGACATTGTATCGTTCTGCCATCCCGTACGTGTTTCTGAAGACACCCCCCCCCCCCCCCCCCCCACCCCCTTTTGCCATATCCCCGTAACGTGTTCCTGAAGACAGTGTACATTGTAACGTGTTCACCCCCCCCCCCCCCCCCTCCCCCCCCCCCCCCCCCCTTTCTGCCATATCCCCGTAACGTGTTCCTGAAGACGTGTTTCCTGAAGACAGTGTACCCCCCCCCCCCCCCCCCCCCCCCACCCCCCTTCTGCCATATCCCCGTAACGTGTTCCTGAAGACAGTGTATCACCGCCCCCCCCCCCCCCCACCCCCCTGCCATATCCCTGTAACGTGTTCCTGAAGACAGTATATCACCCCTTCCCCCCCCCCCCCCCCACCCCCCCCCCCCCCCTTCTGTCATATCCCTCTAACGTGTTCCTGAAGGCAGTGTATCACCCCCCCCCCCCCCCCCCCCCCCCCTGTAACGTGTTCCCCTTCCATTTGCCATATCCTTCTCACGTGAACCTGAAGACGGTGTGTCACACACACCTACTGCCATATCCCTCGCACGTTTTCCCGAAGACGTGCATCATAACCTTCTGCAATATCCCTTTGACGTGTTCCCAAAGACACTGTATCACACACACTCCTGCCATACCCTCTCACGTGTTCCTCAAGACAACATATACCCATCTGTGTCATGCGCGCCCTGCACCCATGCTCCCTCTTCCCCAACACGCCCACTCACGTCAAGCCTTTCATCCGCGACCCTGTGCCTGTGGCATACCTGCATCCGCGCTTATACACCCCCCCCCCCCCCCCTCCCCCTAACATCATAACTTTCATTTATCCCTTACCACGTACGCCCATTCGTGTCTCGCCCTACGTCAACGCCTATTCAATCCACCGCACCCTCCCCACTGTTTGCTCATCGATGTCGTGCCTTGCTTACGCACTCCCCTCCTCCCAATACGCTCATTCGTGTCACGCACTCCCTTCATCCACGCCCCGTCTGCCACCAATAGCCAAACCACGTCACGCTCTTCATCTGCGCCCCCTGTGCCCCAATGCGCCCACCATGTCACCCCCTTCATCTGCGCCCCCTGTGCCCCAATACGCCCACCATGTCACCCCCTTCATCTGTGCCCCCTGTGCCCCAATACGCCCCCATGTCACGCCCTACATCTGTGCCCCCTGTGCCCCCATACGCCCACCATGTCATGCCCCCTGTGCCCCCTGTGCCCCAATACGCCCACCATGTCACCCCCTTCATCTGTGCCCCCTGTGCCCCAATACGCCCACCATGTCACGCCCTTTATCTGTGCCCCCTGTGCCCCAATACGCCCACCATGTCATGCCCCCGACAAGCCCTCATCTGTGCCCCTGTGCCCCAATACGCCCACCATGTCACGCCCTTCATCTGTGCCCCCTGTGCCCCAATACGCCCACCATGTCACGCCCTTCATCTGTGCCCCCAATACGCCCACCATGTCACGCCCTTCATCTGTGCCCCCAATACGCCCACAATGTCACGCCCTTCATCTGTGCCCCAATACGCCCACCATGTCACGCCCTTCATCTTTGCCCCAATACGCCCACCATGTCACGCCCTTCATCTGTGCCCCCAATACGCCCACAATGTCACCCCCTTCATCTTTGTCCCCCATACGCCTCTAATCCGCCCCTTCTGCCCCAATATGCCTCACCCACGTCACGCCCTTCATCGCCCCTCCTCTGCCCCAATATGCCCCACCCACGTGACGCCCTTCATCTGGCTGTCGCACCAATACACCCACCGATGTCGTCACGCCCATGATCTGCGCCCCCTCTTCCCAAATATGCCCACCCGCGTCACACCCTACATCGACGCCCCCCATACGACCACACAGGTCCTGAAATCTTCACTTCCTGTTCTCCCACTCATGTCGTGTCCTATACCTCACCCATGTCACGCCCCTAAATCTGTGCATCATGTACGTCCACCCATGTCACGCACTGCATCATCCCTAGCCTACCCCATCTATGTCATGCTCTGAAATCCGAAATCCGCCCCCCCCCCCCCCCCCCCCCCCCCCCCCAAAAAAAAAAAAAAAAAAAAAGTCCATGTCACGCCCTGAAATCAGCCTCCCCACCCTTCCGCTACTCTATCCGTGTGAGATGCTGAAAACCCCAATCCCCTATAATCTCACACACGTCACACCATGAAATTGATGCCCCCCCCCCCCCCCCCCCCCCTCCTCACCCCCCTTTTCTCTGTACCCCAACCAACATCATGATCTAAAATCCGTGCCCCGTACCCCATGCAAAGCCCCAAAATCTGCATTCATTGTACTCCCAACGATGTCACCCATGTCATGCCCTTTATTTGCACCTTCCCTCACCCTGTCGCCCCACCTATGCCACGCCCTGCACCAGTGACCACTGTACCACCACCAATGTTATACGCTGTATCCGCATCCTCCATGTCGCACACTGTGTCCGTGACCCCCTTCCCCGCTTCTATGTCACGCCCTGTATTTGCACCTTCCACCCCGTCGTCCCACCTACACCACGCCCTGCACCAGCGACCACTGTACCACCACCAATGTCATGCCACCGCCAGTGTTATCCTCCATAGCCGCCACCATGTCGTATACTGTATCCGTGACCGCCTTCCCCATATCCATGTCATGCCCTGCATTCACGACGCTGTACACATGGCTTACACTGCACCTACGTCCCCCGTACCTCCACATGTCAGACCCTTCGTTCACTCCTCCACATCCCCCCTCCCACGTATGTCCATACATGTCGCGCCCCGCAGATGTGCCTCTCGTCACTCCCCTCCCCCACTCCTCCCCATTCTCTCATCCATGTCACATCATGCATTCGTGTTCCACTCCCCACCCCCCATACACCCACTGCATGCACGCTCCCTCCTCACCATTACTCCACCCATGTAGATCCACACTCCGCCCTCCCTTCCTTCCCTACACACATCCATTTCGAGCTCTTCATCCCTTGCCCCCCCCCCCCCCCCCCCCCCCCCCCCCCCCCAGTTCGCCCCAGCCATGTTACGCCTTGAACGCACGCCTACCCTCCACATCCACCCCCATGTCATGCCCTGCATCCGCCCCCTCTGCCCCAGTACACCCATCCATATGACGCCTGCATCCGCCCCCTCTGCCCCATTACACCCATCCATATGACGCCTTGCATCCGCCCCCTCTGCCCCAGTACACCCATCCATATGACGCCCTGCATCCGCCCCCTCTGCCCCAGTACACCCATCCATATGACGCCCTGCATCCGCCCCCTCTGCCCCAGTGCACCCATCCATATGACGCCCTGCATCCGCCCCCTCTGCCCCAGTGCACCCATCCATATGACACACCATTGCATCCGCCCCCTCTGCCCCAGTACACCCATCCATATGACACCTTGCATCCGCGCCCCCTCTCTGCCCCAGTACACCCATCCATATGACGCCCTGCATCCGCCCCCTCTGCCCCAGTACACCATCCATATGACGCCTTGCATCCGCCCCCTCTGCCCCAGTACACCCATCCATATGACACCTTGCATCCGCCCCCCTCTGCCCCATTACACCCATCCATATGACACCTTGCATCCGCCCCCTCTGCCCCAGTACATCCGCCCCCCTTGCATCCCCCCCTCTGCCCCAGTACACCCATCCATATGACACCTTGCATCCGCCCCCCTCTCTGCCCCATTACACCCATCCATATGACACCTTGCATCCGCCCCCTCTGCCCCAGTACATCCATCCATATGACGCCTTGCATCCGCCCCCTCTCTGCCCCAGTACACCCATCCATATGACACCTTGCATCCGCACCCCCTCTGCCCCATTACACCCATCCATATGACACCCTTGCATCCGCACCCCCTCTGCCCCAGTAAGACACCAATGTCACGCACTTCATCCACTCCTCCTCTGCCCCGTACACCCACCCAGGTCATACCCTTCATTTGTCCCCCTCTGCCCCATTAAAGACCCACGTCATGCCCTTCATCCACCCCTTGTGCCCCAATACACCCACCATGTCACATCCTTCATCTGCTCCCTCTCTGCCCCAGTATGCCCACTATGTCAATGTCATGCCTTTGGTTTACATAAATTCATTTCCAATTTACAGTAGCATACGCTTTTACAGTAAATGTCCAAATTTGACACCCCCACGCTAGAACTTATTTTGTGAGTGTTAGCGTAGATTGTGTAGCAGCTTATTGTCTAATATTATCTATGATGGACTGACGTAAAATAAACCGCTGAACTGAATTTTCTTGATTTCTGCAAATCACCGAGGTATTAAGAGAGAGAGAGAGAGAGAGAGGGGGGGGGGGGTGGGGGTGGAGAGAGAGAGAGAGAGAGAGAGAGAGAGAGAGAGAGAGAGAGAGAGAGAGAGAGAGAGAGAGAGATTGTCATAATTTCACTGGTTTTGTCACGCCACCTTTTTTTTTTTTTTTTTTTTTTTTTTTTTTCATTTTCACCGCCTCTTTCTCCAGTTTTCACTGAGTATCTTTTATTTGCCGTTTCAGCATCCTATCTGGGCAGTGCTTAACCTTTTGGTTAATTCTAAGTATCAGGTTTTTCTTTTCAAATGTGCGTGGCAATATGATTTTAATGGTAGTTACAGGCACACCACCGGGGAGTGGTGGTGGTGGTGGTTATCAAAGATTCCTCTCTGGATCACAGTTTTGGTTTCTACGAAGTTTTGTTAAAAATTTTCTGGTGATTTGGTGAGTATACAGGGATACAAACTAATGGAGAGACACTGGTGGAAACACTGCTGTAATCTTGTTTAACAGACAAACGAACAAACCAACAGATACTTTGGAATCATCTCTGTAATCTCAACCGACAAACAAACACACCAGCAGACGCAGATGGCAACATTACTGTAAACTTGTCGACAGACAGGCAAACACACCAACAGATGCAGGTGGAAACATTACTGAAATCTCATTAACAGACCGACAAACAACAAATCAACACGTATAGGAGAAAAATAAAATGAACAGGTTGAAGATGAAATCAAACTTCTGTTACAGCTATTATTCCCGACCTGAAATTAATTTTAAAAGTAGATGAAAAAAAAAAAAGAAGAAGGAATGAATACAACTAATATTCCAGACCTGAAATCATTTTGAAGATGAAACCGAACTTCTGTTACAACTATCATTCCCGACCTGAAATTAATTTTAAAAGTAGATGAAAAAAAAAAGAAGAAGAAAATGAACACAACTTGAAATATTCCAGAAAATCAGACCTGAAATCATTTTAGAAAATAAATAAACGAGGCAGCCGAAAGAAGGAAAAGAAATGAAAAACTCAGATGTTCTGTCTTTTATCAGAACCATTAATTCAGCATAATTGCTTTAATGATTCACCATAGCCGAGACCATTCATTTTTAAGCTTTCGAGCCAGAGCACTATGAAGATAGCTGGGTTCATCCACACAACAATTGCACATCTGAGAAAGTTTGTTCCAAGCTTCGGGCCAGCAAGCACTCAGATTTCGGAATTTCTCAGGTCTGTCACGAATATGTGCCTCACTGTTGTAGATATTTTGGGCATACGTGACCATTTTGATAATGCCATTCAGGGTCAGTAATAACATTTTTGTCCATATCTAACACGACACCATAGTGCCTTTTTACCCATCCAGTCCAACGGTCGCGGTCGCATGGTGGCCGACTCTTGTACGTATGATGAAATTGGGTTTAACGAGCATGCATTCTTTCTTTCATTCATTCATTCTTTCTTTCTTTCTTTTTCCCATTCTGTCTGTCTGTCTGTTTGTCTGTCTGTCTGTCTGTCTCTGTCTCTCTGTCTTTGTCTGTCTCTGTCTGTCTGTCTGTCTGTCTGTCTGTCTGTCTGTCTGTCTCTCTCTCTCTCTCTCTCTCTCTCTCTCTCTCTCTCTCTCTCTCTCTCTCTCTCTCTCTCTCTTCGATAAGAGGATCGTTTATTCTATATCTGTGTGTGCTGATTCTTTTTTCTTCTTTGTATTCAATTTCTTTATTCTTGTTTGTTGTTTCAATCGTTTTTTTCCCCTTTAAAGTCATCTACGCCTTAAATGTTAATGGATGAACTTTTAATGTTGTGAAGACAGGTGTGTTCGTTAAACGTTTTGTAAGTCTTAGTCGCTAGAGAAAGCAGGAGAGACAGTGCCTAACCTCCGGAGAAGAAGGAAAACAGTGATCACAGAAAAAAATTTAGAAGGCCCCTCTATATTTTCTGTTGGTGATCCCTAGCAAAACAGTACTTATCTTAAGGTATAACAGCTATTGCAATCATTGCCCTGTTTTAAAAATATTCTAGCGGCTTTTTGTTTGTTTGTTTTGTTTACTACTAGGAAAACAACTATTTTGATCTTCAGACGCTTCTGTATTCCCCCATACACTTGACCCACAAGCGCCAGGAGTGCGGGAGGGGGAGGGGGGAGACCCTTATGCCCCATATGTTGAGGAAATGAGATGTTGACATGCAGCCCGTCTAGTCAGTTAAGGCGTTGCAGAACCGTGTAGGAGAGTCGTGGGGGATCTTTCACTGTTAAGGTTCGTCGAGACGATGTCACCAGCTGTTAGGAGTAATGACCGTTGAGGTTGAGATTGCGCGCGCGTGCGTGCGTGCGTGCGTGCGTGTGTGTGTGTGTGTGTGCGTGCGTGCGTGCGTGCGTGCGTGTGTGTGTGTGTGTGTGTGTGTGTGTGTGTGTGTGTGTGTGCCGCGCGTTTAAATGAATTTCATCCATATTCTCTCTGAATTTTCCGTCTCCCTCCAACCCCCTCATCCAATCTGAACTTCTTTGCGTCTCTCTGTGACACACACACACACACACACACACACACACACACACACACACACACACACACACACACACACACACACAGGCCTATACACACACACACTTTGGAACACACACACAAGCGCGCACACATGCAGAGAGAGAGAGAGAGAGAGAGGGAGAGAGAGAGAGAGAGAGAGAGAGAGAGAGAGAGAGAGAGAGAGAGAGAGACACACACACACACACACACACACACGACACATGCAATACCTACGCAAACACACACACACGCACCGGCGCTCATTGACACATGCGTGCATTCACACACACACACACACACACACACACACACACACACACACACACAATCTCACGCGCGCGCGCGCGCACGTGTGCGTATGTATGTTTACATGATGTGGCGCGTGCGCACACGCGCGCTAACTCTCTCCAATCCCCCTCTCCCTCCCCTCCTACATATACACACTCACTACGTGCGCATCCCCTTACATACACATCACATAATGTGTTTGTTGAAACTTATTTTACATGTCAGAGGGTGAACAGTATGGGTTAACCATCTTAACACACTGATCGTCTCAAATCTGCTGGCCCCATTCTTAAACGGGTCAAATTGTATTTCAGTTGGTTCGGGTTTGTAGGATTGGTGTCACATGACTTTTACAAGATGGAGGAAGTGGACAGAATCATCATTCACTCCCTCCGTTCCATCGGCTGGTAAGGACGGTTTGGAAGTGTTTTATTCAAAGCAATATGAAACGAAGAGCAAATATATGATGAATGATTTGTGGAACGCTTTGATATGATGCAGCTAGGAAAGCCATGTTGTTTCGTTTTAAAGACGCCGATTGTTTCGCCTTTCGCGTTTTGTTGGTTCGCAGACGACAGTTTCTGACTTCAGTTTTTCAAGGACCAGCTTGCAAAAAAGAGATAAATAACATGATAACCGAAAAACAATGTGTAGTGAGTCAACTCTTGTAGGGAAATAAAATGA
>JADBJO010000030.1:1070699-1118199 GCA_016801955.1 Conus betulinus | reverse complement strand
TGTCAGAATTAAGTGATTCACTATGTTGCACTTTTGATGAACAAGGTGCTCGAATAACCTATGGTCATTTTAGCCTTGATGGACATAAATTGCTGCCAGTTTTATCTCCGCTAAGGAGGTTATTGATTATGTTTTCACAGGTGTCTGTGGGTTCGTTTTTTCAGTTTGCTTTTTTTTAGTTTGTCAGTACACTTAAGCAAAAACTTTCATACTGATTTTATTGAAATCAGGTGGAAAGAGGAGATTTGGCCCAAGGATACAACTGTTAGATTTTGGTGCATATCAGTAGTGGGGAACTGGATAAAAGGACAGGTGCACAATCTGTTCTACAAGATCATTACAAATATTTCACTGAACATAAACACGGTGATGCTTTTGTTTACAAATTAATAACTCTCTGAGAAATTATATACTTTCATTGAATATTCAGATTTGTTATAATGTGAACCGTTGTTTCCTTTTTTTTTTTTGTTTTTTGCTTTTTGCTCAGTATAGAGTAAAAAAAAAAAAAAGTGGATGGGAATTGTCTTTCAGTCCATGTTGTTACTTCCCCTGACAGAAAATAAAGTTGCTTTAATGCATGCACTGACTGAGGTTTAGAAAAAAAAAGCTTTCCTACTTATCCCAGTTTTTTCCTCTCTAATGAAACAGTAAACATACCCATTTGAGAGCTTACGTTTTGGCACATGTATATGTAGGTCAAAGGGCTGGTCCGGGATTGGTTCAACCACTGCAGATGTGTACATTCTCCCATGTGGCCTTCTACCTCATGTCTGTGATCCAGTGACCCAGTTTAGTTCCCATGCTTCAACTTCCTGCTGCAGAGACTCAACATCCGATTCAGCTTGATGCATGGGCAATAGAGGAATTTTGACATTTCAGATGGCCAGATCTTTCATTCCTCTGTATGTGCACACTAGTAATCTGCTTTTTTTTTTTTTTTTTTTTTTTTGGGGGGGGGGGGGGGGGGGGGGGTCATTATGCTCATTTTTAGAATGTGGGAATGGCTGTAGGTCAGGTTGGTTAACTGTGTGTTTTCTTTGAATAGAAGGCAAAATCCATAGTTGAACTGATCTGTGACATGCTTTGGACAAGCAAGCTTTCAAAATGATATTTTAAAGTCTTCTTTTCATTTGTTAATGTCACAGAAATAAGTATTATTGGTTTGTTAACTTCTTGAGTATGCCAAAACAATCTCGTTGGTTATGAGATTAGTTTTGATTGATATGTGGATAATTAGCTAATGTTAAGTGTGTGTGTTTTGTTTACTCTGTGTGTGTGTGTGTGTGTGTGTGTGTGTGTGTGTGTGTGTGTGTGCACGCGCGCGTGCGCGTGTGTGTTTCATACACGAGTGTTTGTGTGCATGCATGTGTGTCTGCGTGCATGCATGTGAACGAGCGCATGCGTGTGTGTGTGTGTGTGTGTGTGTGTGTGTGTGTGTGTGTGTGTGTGTGTGCGCGCGCGCGCGCAGGATCCTCGGTGTTACTACACAGAGCCATCTGCACAGAGCTGGGTGCCCAGCTCAGCCTACCCTGGGTACCCCCCTACTGAAGAACAAAGGCCTGCGCCGTCGCACCAAGGCCCCAGGCTGGCACAGAGAGGTCAGCATACTTGTTACTACCTGTTGGCTCCAGCCTTGGATTACAGCTCCTGTCAGTGTGTGATGGAAGCTGGACCTTGAGGCTGTACATTACATTGTTTGATATGCATTGGAGTATATTTTGAAAGTAATTATTATGACTCCACCGAAGAAGATGGACAGACAAATCACAAGACAAAACATGACATCTTGGACACATGTAAAATCCCATCATCGACTTTTGGAATAAAAGGCCTGTTTGGCCATTGGTATGGATAACATGTTACACTTAGCAAGCACCCTGTGCAAAAAAAAAAAAAAAAAAAATTGAGAGAATGAAGAAAGAAAATAGTATGGCTGATAATGACTGAATGACACAGGAAACGACTGAATGAAGTGCTGGCAGGCAGCTCTTCAGTTGACTCTGCTCAAGTAGGCAATGAAGAAGCAAAATAGTATGGCTGATAATGACTGAATGACACAGGAAACGACTGAATGAAGTGCTTCAGTTGATTCTGCTCAAGTAGGCAGCCTGTTATGTAAACGAGAGCATGGATTGTAAATTGCTGAAAGCTTGATCTGTAACCGTAGATAGGAGCTATATAAGTTCTCTTAATCATACATGCACACACATGCGTGGGCATTCAGACCTAGTGCATGCATGCATACATGCACACACATGCACATGCATGCGTGCATGCACTCACATACACACATTTACACATATACATCAGTTGATTGTCTTTTGTCTGTTGCTGCTTCATTTGAGGTGGTTGGAGAATTAAATGGTTGAGATGATGGCTAGTGAGAAATTCAAAGAAAGCTCTACAGAAGAATGTTTGTTTTATATTCTTCTCATTTTCTTAATGAAATCATGAGTTGTTTGACGAAAGAATGTCTGTCGTGTGTGTGTGTGTGTGTGTGTGTGTGTGTGTGTACGTGTGCGTGTGTTGCTCAGGGTGTAATTCCATGAGGAGATTCCGTGCTTGCCAGCTGTCCATACCTAGAGATGTAGCCAGCCTCACTGTCAAGCTGCCCAAAGGTTAGTGCATGTGTGTGTGTGTTTCAGACGTGTGAATGAGCATTTTTACAAAAGAAAGAAGGCTGTGGTAATGATAACAGTGGTTTTAGAGTACCTGTCTTCACAGTTAAATGTAGCAAAGTACACAAAGTAAATGTAGCAAAGTAAAAAATTGTAACATGCTACTCTACTCTACTCCTCCCATTAACTTCATTAATATTCTTGCCCCCCCCCCCCCCCCAAATTCACACACCCTCACTAACATACCCTGCACGCTCAAATACTCATTTTCTCTCTCCTTTATAGATGCATACACACACATGAACACACACACATGCATGGATTCATGCACCCACACATGCACACGCACACACACATGCACACAGAGAGAGACAGACACACAGACACACTGACATGCACACAGACACACAAAAAGCTTGGAACACTGTATCAGCTGATGTGATTGAATGGCAAAAGAAATATGTTTTTCAGAGCAGCGGCAGTACTACAGCAAGCAGTTGCCATACGTGACGAGTCAGACCCAGTGTCACATGGACACCGCCCCCCATCTGTGCTGGAAGCCTCCTCACTGGAGATGGCCCAACAGATAGAGTGGGAAAATGAGTGGAACCATTCTGGTCTGACTTCCAGACTCTCACAGAAGGTATGAGTAATAGTGGGAAATAATGTTCAGAGCCTCTGACTATAAAAAGAGCATTAGTAAAAGTGGAGATAATTCTGTTTAGACCTTCTGACTCCTAAGAAAGGTATGGAGTAATAATGGAAGTGGAATCATTCCATTTTAGTCATTCTTGTCGCAAGGTATAGAGTAATATGGGAGTGGAGTCACTCAATTGAGATCTTCCGATTCTTTCGAAAGGTGCCAACTGATGAAATGGAGTCATCCCATTCAGACATTCTGAGTGAGTCAAAACGTATGGGGTAATAATTGAAGTGGAATCATTCCATTTGAGATATTCTGACTTGTGTCAGAAGGTATAGAGTAATAATAGAAGTGGAATCATTCCATTCAGACCTATCTACTCCTGCAGAAGATGAGGAGTAATAACATGGGGTCATTCTGTTCAGACCATATTCCGTCAAAAGGAATGGGGTAATAGGAGTTAAAAAATGAAAGTAATGGCAGTGTCAGACCGGCAGTATCATCTTCTTCATTATCCTCAACCTCATTGATCTGTGTAGAAAAACAAAAAAATCTCAAATTCTGTACCCTCCATGCCCTGCTCCGATGATGACCGATCTCTTCACCACGTCTATGCCCGTGGTGAGTTCATGTGAATATTGATGGTGTCAGCAAGTTCAGGGTGGTGAGTTCAGGTGGTATGAGTGTGATGACGCCTTGTGGAGGGGAACACTCACTCATGCTGGCTCCGCATCGAAGCAGTTGTTGTCTGCAGGAGGCTCAGTTGATGGGGTCCTGCATAGTTTCGATGAGAACAGGCAACACTGAGAGCCACCAAAGTGATTACGCAGCATTGCATTGTCTCCTCTGGCGGGCGTCATGGTGATGACTTCACATTGAATGCTCCCTGTAGACTGCTGTGTCAGGGCAGCAGTTTGACAAGACAGGATGTGGCTGTGGATGGGTAGCCAGAATGAGTGATGGGGGAGGGGGGTGGGGGGGCGGTTATGCAACCAAGGTGATACAGAAGATAAGACAGAAAAGAATAGAAAAAAATTTTATTTTTAAAGAAGAAAAGGAGACACTTGTTAAGTTGACTGTTTTGAGTATGTTTCTTAGCGAGAAAATCCCAGGTAATTTTCAGTAGTCCTGGGGACGAGTTGATGAAAAAAAAATCAACTTGTCCCCCCTCAAATTTCTGCTTGCTCTCCTAAAGTAAAAAAGGGAGGTTAATACTAGTAATTATGGGCGGTACAGTGTCAAGTTAGCAAACATAATTGAATGATGTCATAATGATGTCATATTTTGCTCACACAATGATTATGGCCTAAGAGAGAGAAATAATTGTGACACTATTTATTTATTTGTTTACCAGGGCTTCTTTTCCATTGTCTCTCAGAGTGAATAACCAAAGAAAACAGAATTGTAGTGTTTCCACCATTCATGCATTCCTGGACTGACTTGACATATAAAATCTTGGTTTTTGCACTCTGTCTTTTACATCTCCCTCTTCACCACATGCACATTCCAGAATAAATCCACTTTTGTATCTACATAAATTCAAAAATAAAATAAAGGGATAAGATCAATCATTTCCACGCTGACCAATCAATGCTGCTGATACCTTCAGTGTATAGACTATGCTTTGCCCCAGTGATATAATTCCTTGCTAGGATGTCCTTCATGGAGAAAAAAAAAAAAGAGGCAGGGGACAGAGGATGGGGATAGGTATTGAAGTGGTTTTCGTAAAGGTGTCAGAGTTTGATGGCGATGAGGGAAGCACAATCGGTTTGCACTGAACTGTACTTCACAGGCACACTTATATTGATGCAGTCAAAAATTGGCTGCCCAATGGACAAATGGAGAGATAATTTTCTTGTCCACCGGAAAATTAAGTTGTCGCATACAAGCGGACAGTCAGATGTTTCAGGACCTGTGATTATAAGATGATTATGTGTACATTTGCTTTTTCGATGATGGTCCCTTACCTTATTCTGATCTGTTTTAATAAGTTTTTCTTCTGATACTTACCCTATGGCTATGCTATCATCTGAATTAACTGATTTGTTTGTATAACTGTTGGCAGAAGTTTGCAAAAACTACAGGCCTGATTTTACCAAAATTCAGTAGAAAGATGGAATGTGGCCTGTTAACGAATGCATTATATTTTGGTGCAAATCTAGGTGAACGGGTGAAAAAAACGGATCTGTCTGCAAGATTATGCAAAAAAACTACTGAAATATCTCAATGAATTGTACCTGGAAACGTGGATTGTGACATTTGAGACCAACCCCCATTACATTCTTTTGTGATCTGGATCAAAGGACAGATCCAGGATCCGTTTAGACATGGCAGAGGTCTGTGCTTGCCCAGGTGCCCATCTAGTTGTTAGTATCATGTGTGCTTGATTGTTCAGGACTACAAGGCGAAGAAGCAAGTAAGATTGAGAAGATGATTGGGGATCGGCTGAAGCAGGATGCCAAACAGCGAGAGGGGTCGAGTAGCATGGAGACGCTGCGTGACCTTCAACAGGTCATGGATTCTCTTAGCCAGAACACGCGCCAGACCACCAAGACGAAAGGGTCACGGTTTGCTCACACAGAGAAACTCATGTATGGGAAGGTAAAGTGGTTTTATGTGTCCATTTGTGTGTGTCTGTGTATTCCTAGTTTGTGTGTACAGTGGTTCTGAATTTGTGTGTGTGTGTGTGTGTGTGTGTGTGTGTGTGTGTGTGTATACGTGTGTGTGCTCTGAACTTGCATAGAGTATGATTTTGAAGTTTGTGTGTGTGTGTGTGTGTGTGTGTGTGTGTGTGTGTGTGTGTGTGTGGGCTGGCATACATGCATATGTTTGTGAACAAGTGAGTTGACTTTTTACTAATGAGGTGGCTCTTTATGTGTGTTCATAAATCTTTGTGGAGTGTGCATATGTGTCTGTATCTGTGTTTGGTATGATGTTATTTTGATTTTATGCATTTTCATGAGACCTGTGCGTGTGTGGTGTGTGTGCATGCTGTGCTGTATAGGATGAAGAAAAAACCATGGCGCAGATTGGAGCATCTGTGGTCACCAAGGACACAGAGGAGGTCAGTATCCTTCAACAGTTATCCACCCCTCCTTGTCCCTAAGTATTTTTCCCTGTAGCTTATTTTACTTATCATGTTTATTGATTGTTTTTTGCAGCCTCTGTTTTTTCAACATTGTAAATGTGTTTCCTCCAAAAAAAACTGTTGGGCAGGAAAGGCCATTTGTAAAATCATTCCAGGTTTTTTTGTTTTGTTTTAGTCTGTGTGTCACATATTTCAAGCGGAAAAAAGTATAGCAGAAATTAATATATGTAGATGTATTCTTCTATGTTTTGCTGTTGATAATCTTGTTTAAGAAAAAAGAAAAAGCACATACCAAATGTCCTTGCGTTTTCAGTATTCAAATTTGGTTATTCAAACAGAACTTATTCTTTTTATCATCACAATCAACAAAGAAAACGTACAGCTTACTCAGACATGTAGTACAGTTGTACCATAAACAGAGAGAATTTTGTCTCTGAATTTTGCACTAAAAAGATGAATAATAAAACACTAGATAACCAGCAGGAATCTGTGTATTTCCTAGGAGGTGAGCATGGTGACTCTTTCTCTAGGTGACTCAAAGTGAGTATCACCTCTTTGGTGTCCACTTCAAGGTTCCTTTTACCTTGGGGATTTCAGGTTGGAGCTTATCTGGTAATGCACTGATGGAAAGATTTGTGGGAAGTACTCGCAGATCCATTTGTACTTCCAAGGGAAATCTCATGCAGACAAAGCGAAAAATGATACAGGAAAGAAAATCTGAAAGTTGGAAATCTTTAGAAGGTGATTTGCTTGGAGATTTGAATATGTTTCTTCTTATCCTGCCACTGAGTCTAACAGTTGGAAATCTTTAGAAGGGTGATTGCTTGAGAATATGTTTCTTCGTATCCTGCCGCTGAGTTAGGGTTTGATGTGATCTGGGCATTACCAGGAAACGCAGAGGAAGCGGGAGGAGGAAACAGGCAGCATTGCGTGAGGAGCTGAGTCAGATCGTCTCCCAGATGGACCAGCTGGAGATGGAGATGAAGAAGATGGGGGCCAGCCGGCAGCAGATGGATGAGCAGGTGTCCAACGCCATGCAGCAGGCCAGCGACAAGGAGGAGGCCTTCCAGGTCAAGAAACGAACCATGGACCTCCTGCCTGATGCCCAGAACAACACATTCAGAAGTTACAGGTGAGCGGCTGCGTGGTAAGGGTGTTTGGGCGTGTGTGTATGTGTATGAGTGTGCGTAAGTGCATGTGCACAAGCACATGTGTACTCACACATCCCTTTGTGGGTGTGGATTTACTTGCATATGCACATATGACGTATGTGTTTTCTGTTTGTACATGATTGGTGGTTTTAAAAATATAGTATGTATATTTTTTCTACAAGTTTGCTTTTTTGTGTACTTTTGTGTGTGTGAGCTTTGGGTTAATTTTTCATTTATGAAAGAAGTATGTGCACATACATGACGGAGCACATATGGGTGCATATGCATGGGCTTTGCTTGTGCACAGCAGTAACTGTTCTTGAAAACTCGTCTTTCCGGCTTCCAGTCATAGTAAGGTGTTTTGAGTGCGTGCGTGCGTTCATGTGTATGGATATATGAGTGCATGTGTGTGGGGGTGTGTGTGTGCCTGTGCACATGCATCCATGCGTGTATTGTAACCTATATGTACGCATGTGTGTGTTTTTCAGGCTGTGGTGGACAACAGCGCTCAGAGACTGCTGAGTTTGGCGGCCCAGTGGGAGAAACACCGCGCTCCACTCATTGAGCAGTTCCGCAGGCTGCGGGAACTGAGCTCACAGAGAGAGGTTTGTCAGTTCTTCTGGAATCTCTGCAGCAGGCTGCTAATGACTAAAACAGCTGAGGTGATATCATGGCATTCGACCTGTTCTTTGTGCCATCCCATGGATCCCATTCTGTCTTAATATCCCAAAACAATGGAAATGATTCCAGATAGTATGTTCATTTCATCTGTTGCAACAATAAAAACTGATCTTGAAACGCATTTGTTCTACTGATGACAGACATCTGTGTGTTGTCTCTTTTTGTGTTTGTTTTTTTATGATTCTGTCTCTCTCTCATATTCTGTTTTTTATGATTCTGTCTCTCTCTCATATTCTGTACCTCTGCTTCGCCATCCATGGGTCTTTCTGAGTCTCATGTTTCCCTGTCTCACTGGTCTGTGTGGCCATGTGCAATGAGAGGGGAAGAGTTTGTGTTTGTCTGTTTGAGGTAGGGTAAGTCGTATATGATGTGATGAAGTTGGGTAATCATGTGGCGCATCCTTGTCGAATTTGTTGAAATATTTTAAGTGCTTTGAATCAGCACGACAGTATAAATGCCTTGTGAGCCCTTTTAGCGTCTTTAGCAATGTTCCAGTTGATCTTTTCTATTATGTATTTATAACGATGCTGACCACAAAGAGTTCTTTCAGGGCTGTCACCACTCGATGTTGAAAATTCTGGATAACTTCTGCTTGAAGTGCAAAAGAGCAGCGCTTTCAGACTTTCGCATACCTATGGAAATGTTACTTTGAGAAAAAAATGCTTTTTATTGCAGAAGAGTACACAGGATTATATGTGGATATTAGCAAACTCTGTCATGGAAATAAGCAAATAAACTTTTCAAAGCAGCTGCTTACAGAATTGCATACATTAAATCTATAACATAATAACTAAACTATTGATACCATAAAGACTCTTAAAACTAGGCTATATTGAGGATGCCATGCATTTCCTAATGTGTTGCCCCAAGATTTTAAAGAACATAGTTAAAAATTAGTGATAAATGTTATGGTGTCGCAAAAATTTCAGAAAAAGGCCCACGTGGGCAGTTGGACACTGCAGAATCAACAGCAGTTTTGATCACTCTGAACAGTGTGTGCTGTTTCACTAGCTAGCTGCCTCATTACAACAAGGAAGCTGTCATGTTATCAGTTCTACAAGAGAAAAATGTGCACAGATTTTCTTGAATAAAAACATGCGAATGGTCTACAAAGGCATACAGACATTGAGTTACAGTAAAGCAAGAAAAAAAAAATTAAAGAAAGTTATAAAAATGAGAAAATTAATAGTAAAGAATTTACAGATAGTGAGGATACAGCTTATACTGAAGGAACTCTTGGCATTCCCATGGGAACAGTGATATGCCAGAGAGGCTTTATTCTAACATCACAGCTACAGCTATAAGGCAACCCAAGGGAGGCAACTGTTAAACTTCACTCTTTGTTATGGAAAATGAAACCCATTCTTTTAGTACATGAGCATTTCCTTTGTTTTACAAAAGGGTAGAGAAAGAATTGCTTCTGAAAGGACAGAGTGACAAGTTTTTTAAAAGGATGACTGTAAAATAAGCTAAGGCAGGGAAAGGTTATTTTCCTCATAAAACTGGGCTTTCAAAGGTTAGTGTTGAATCTGTTTTTATTTTTTTTTCTCATCATCATCATCATTACGCTGCTACTTGCTCAGAAACTCACACACTGTGTGATGGATGTAGCAGTCAGGACTTTCCAGCAGGACAAGTCTGTGATCAACATTGTGATGTGGTTGCAGCTTGTGTGCATGCTTTGGGGTTCAGTTTGTGTGGTCTCTTGCCAGTTCAGCTTTGGCTGCCTGCTCCCTGAAGGTGTCAACCAAAGCACTTGGTTTGCCAGACGTGAGGGAAGAAGACCAGTTGTTGTCCCACGTAGCCAGTCAGGAGCCTTTTGTAATGTTGGAGGATTCTGGAGATTAGTTTGAGCGCTTTCAGACTTCACTGGTGATAAAGTCGTTCCACTTCATGCCCCAGGATCTTTCCAAGACAGCTTGAGTCAAAAGCTTCCTCTCATGCAGCTTTTAGGTGCCTTGTTTCACAGCTTTTCATTAGGGCTGACACTTATTTGATTTGTAAGATCACAGCTTGAACTTAAGTGAAAACGTTTTATTTGACCAGATTATGTTGACTCAGTTAATGACTGTTGAGGACTTTCCTCCCCTGTCATTCACCTCATCAGTCATGACATCACCGTTGTTGATGGAGTTTCCCAGGTCCATGAAATCTTCATTATTAGCATTGGTATTAATTCTGTTGCAGTCGGAGGCTCAGAAGCAACTGGAGGAGATGAAGGCGTTTCGCAGCAAGATGAAGGAGGTTGCCGATGAGGCCAGGCAGAAAGACGACCTGCATAAACAGCTGGTACACATCTGAACACTGCACTGTCTGAACTCTCTGTACCCCTGTGCATTACACACAGCTGTGTATATATCATACATTTGTACATAAGAGATGCATGTAATTTTCATACACATGAGATAAATTGTCTCTCTCTCTCTCTCTCTCTCTCTGTGATATTGAATCTGTCCAACCTTTTTTTTTTATCTAATGTCTTTAATATATATCTTTTTCCTAAATTATTGGAATACTTCTGCAATTGTCTTGTCTGTTTCTTAAAAAGAAATCATACTGGTAGTACAAGAATCAGTACAGAAGAGCATGCTATTGGCAGTTGATAGGGTGTATACCATATCAAAAGATTGTGAAGGTATGAAATAACACATTCATACACAATTGATAACCTGTTGCTGTCAGTGAACTCTTGTCATGCTGTGTGCAGCAAATGGAGTTTGAGCGGATGACTAAGGATGTCAACCGATCAGCATACACCCGCAAAATCATGGAGATAGTGGCCAACATCAAGAAACAAAAGCAAGAAATTGACCGGGTAAGACCTGATATGGACTGCACTCTGTGGACCTCTGGGAAAGAACGGTCCTGAGTGTGGATGTATGAGGGTGGTTGGGAATGAACACTGTGGAAATGATGCTGCAGGGAGGAGGGATGAAGGGGATGGGGTGGGGAAGAGTAGTGGGGCAGGGAGGTTGGAAGAAGAGACAGCAAAAGTAGCACAGAAAAATTACCAGATAATTGTTTTTCTTTTTCAGTTGTGATTTATGAACTTCCAAAATCATGAACTATTGTATTAGTAAAGTGCTTTTTTGTCACCTAACAGTTTTCTTCTTTCTGTATGTACTATGATATCTAAAGGGCTAAATATGCTGATGAATCTTAATTGTTTTGTTAAGGTGATGATGATGATAATGGTGATGATTACAAAAGAGACATTGCATTTTTTTTTTTTTGTATTTACAAGAAGGTAATTTCACACACAGTGTCTGATTTTTTTTTCCTGAAACTAAAATGTGCTTAAAGATTTATGTAAAATGCAAGGGATTGCTGGACATAAAATTACCTGTCAGCTAACCCACATCATATTTTTTCTTGTATTTTTCTTTTTTTTTTTTTTTTGTGATCCATGTATTGCCAAAACATTTAAAACATGTACTTCCATTTCTTTTTAAAACATGTACTTCCATTTCTTTTTCATGAACCCACTTTGTTTCCAGTCCCTCCCAGCAGCATTCCTGAATAGGATGAACAGGTATCACCATGCCGCAATCTGACAAAGTAGTTTTCTGTATTTATGCCACAGGAATATATCACTTATCTGTGTTGTTGTCCTCGTTGTTGTGTTCTTTCTTTATTCAGGTTTATATTTTTTCTGTGCAGATTTTGATAGACACAAAAAGCATACAGAAAGAGATCAACTCTCTGACAGGAAAACTGGACCGCACCTTCACCGTGACAGATGAGCTAATATTCAGGGTGAGGCCTTTGCCGTAGGTGTTGTTTCTCTGTGCGTTTCGGGGCCCCTAAAAGGCCTTAAAAATCAAAATGAAGAGGCTGGAGGCCCTAAAAGGCCCTAAAACCAGAACAGCCTAAAAAAAATTCTAAAAAAAAATGTGAAAACAACAACAACAACAAAAATCAAAGAAGAATGATCAGAAAAAAAAAAAAAAAAACCGATTTTCATAATAGGTAAATGCCGAATCAGTACTGATCGATCATGGTGTAAAGTCGTTCAAGGGAAGTAACTCCACGACACAAAAGTATTTGTGCTGTCCGCATCTTGGATTTTCCATGTGTTGAACGAAGCAAGGCCCACAGTTCGTTTTTCAACGAAATTTGACATTTCATTGAGAGTTTCTTTATAAGATTTCGTCAGTTTCACTCAGAAACATGGGGAAGTGCTTATTCCAAGATCTGTGGCTTGATAATTCTGAATATAAACTCTGGCTTCGCCAAGATAACTTAGACAAATATCGGTTCTATTGTAGTTTTTGTAAGAAGGGAAAAAAGGCCTTCAAACTCGCCAAAAAGGGAAGAAACATTCAGACTTGGAGAAGGCGAGTGCTACAGCGGCAGTGTCCTTAAATAATTTTTTTTTTTTTTTAAGATCGTGACAGTGAAGCTTCAAGTAGTACTAGTACAACAAGTTTTTGTTCAAAAAAGCACTTTGTTGATGGTCCTTCAACGAGTTCTCTAGTGCTTCTACTGCAACTTCGTTTGGCCCTAATGCCCCTCTGACACCCCTGTTCTTTCCCTAACCCCCCCATATTTGAATCACCAGCATCCTAACACAACTACATGATTACACTAGTCCATCACCTCAGCTGCAACCCACTATATATATTCCATAAATTCACACACCCACTCATACCACATTAACTTGCAGTGCAAACCCCCCCCCCCCCCCCCCCTTTTTTTTTTGTTCCCCCCCCCCCCCCCCCCCCCCCCACTTCCTTCCCTTGTCCACATATGTTTGTCCCCCCCCCCACCCCACCCCTCTGTGCACAAGTATTCTAAGGGCTTGTGTCCCCTCTCCCTGCATACATATATATAGGTATGCTTAGATGTAGTATGTGCATGTGTTTGTCAGGTGTGTGTGTGTGTTTTGTTTTTGTGTTTTTGTTTTTTTTTAACACAGATTCCCATATATGACCACTATCATTATTACCACCACTCATAAGATGTCCTGTGTATGCTAATCCTTTTTTTTTTTTTTTATTTTTTTTTTTTTATATGTATGTGTGTGGATGTGCCTGTGTACGTGTATGTGTGTGTGTGTGTGTATGTACATGTGTGTGCGTGCATGTATCATGCATGCGTGTGTGTGCATGAGACGGTGATGATTTCGCCTGTGACAACCATCACCATCAATCAGTCATTGATCATTGCCCCCCCCCCCCCCCCACCCCCCCCCCCCCAATGTTGTTTTTTTTTTTTTTTTTTTTTTTTTTTCTCAACTGGCATTATCATGCCAAAGCTATCATCATGCTATTTCACTTATGGCAATGATCAATCATCAAATCAAATTTATTCCTTTTTTTTTCTCCCCCACCCCCCACCGGCATTAATACATCAATGCCACCACAGTATTTCACTTATGACAATGGTCACCACCCTGTAGTACTGTGTAGATCTCATCTCAGTGATCAACATCCATCAGTCATTGATCATTTTTCTTTATTCCCCCACTGGCATTATCGTACTTGCCAATACACTATCCTACTCCTTTTACAAAAATGACCATCATCCTACACCACTGTGGATCATACCTACACCTTGACCATGATCATCATCCACCCATCTTTGAACACCTCCCCCATTCCCCGCAAGCATTTTACACCAATGCCACAACATTATCCCACTTATACAACAATTATCATCATCCTACAGTACTGTTTATTCAAATCATACATGATCATCACCCATCAGTCATCTACCCCTACCCCCCTCACCCTCTCTTTCTCAACCTGCAATATTATACTAATGCCACCTTATTATTCCACTTACCACAATGACCATGATCCTACAGTACTATTGATCTCACCCATGCCAATGAGCATCACCCACAGGTCATTGATATTTTCCTTTATCCCCCCCAACTTGCACCATCACCACTACATTTTTCCACTTATATAACAATAGTCATCATCCTATGGTACTACTGATCTAAAATGATTACCATTTCTCGGTTACTGAAAATACTCCCATCCAGTGAACACCTTCATACTGCACTATATATGGAAATGAAGAAGCTGACCAATTGACAAAGGAATGAGGACAGCAGCCCCAACTGTAAAAGGTAGCCTCCTTGGAATAAATCAAAAGTATTTCCAAGAGGACAAATAGGGAGGATGACTTGAGCACTGGACTGTTCTCACTGGACTGTTCTCTCCTTCAACCAGAGGCAGTGTGTGCTAGTCAATCAAGGACAAGGCAGCTGTTAGTCAGGTGGAAAGAAAGCATAGGCCTACTTTTTTCTTCATCTTGTGACTTGTATTCCTAAGACTTCTGCCTTGTGTGTGCTGCAAGAACACTGTGTTTTACTCTAGCCATTGTAAAAGATTTCTTTGTTTTCATACGGATATATGGAATTGACAAGATTACTTGCTGAATGGAGGGTCTTTATTGGAGAAAATCGCATCTGTGGGAGGCAGTGGTGAGCACTTTTCAGCATTTTCGTGTGCCCTGATGGCCCTATTTTAGTCAATTTTAGGCCCTAAAAAGGCCCTAAAAGGCCCTAAATTTTTTCTTGAAAGTCTGTATGAACCCTGTCAGAGGCTGAACCCCTCACATGCGCTTACCTGATTACCTTACCTGTGCATAATTCACAAGGTGATTACTTGTTATTTGAATACCTGGCAACGGATTCCATGATTGTGACCTGATGAATAGACTGGACCTTGCCAGGCTGAAGAAGAGTAAAGTTGAACAGGAAGACTTTTGCCTTCCAGTGTATTCAATGAAAAATGATTGCAAGAATCAAGTTAGAACCTGAATAGCACACCAATACTATCACTACAAAACAGAACGCTCCTTCAGTAGAGGAGAGGTCCCCAGTCCTTATCACTCATACTCAGGGTTTTTCTTTCTGTCTGATCTCTTCTATACAGGCCTTCTGTTCTCCAGTCAGATTTGTACTTTGTATACGTTTGTAATAATCAACAGACAGTGGATATGTTGGCTACGTAAGTATTGATATGAATTTGTGGAAGATCACACATACTGTGATTAATGTTTCAGTATCTGATGAAATGTTTCAGTTAGAGACATGGTAATGTGGGTCTGGCAGAAACAGACATAATGATGTGGATGTAGCAGATATATTGCTATGATTGTACACAAGACTGAGTGTCGATGCATTGTGTGCAGGACGCCAAGAAAGATGAGAGTGTGAAAAAGGCCTATCGCTTCCTGGCAGCACTGCATGAGGTGAGTATCACATGTTGACTCTTTGTTACAGTCATTGACATCTTGGGCTCTGAAGTCCAAGGAATGTATTGATGGAGTGTTAAGTATATATCTTTTTCAGATATTGACAGAGTAGAAAAAATTTCAGGTACAGAGGATTTATCAGAAAGCTGTACTTAACAGATCTGAGTATGTGTAAGAATTTACCTTATTTGTTGTGACTAAATGTGTATTTAAAAGTAATGTATGAAGATGAACTAAAAACACAGGGGATTTTTAAAAAAGTCAAATGGACCATAGTGGATTTTCACAACCCTGTAAAGTGTGAAGAATTTTCAGCTCACGCAGCCTAATTTTTCACACTTTTCAAAGAAAGTACTTCAACAGCTTTGACTGTTTTTGGAGAGACATATCTTAAAATGTTCAGCAAAACAAAAAGTCTGAAATCTTTTTTTTTTTTTTTCTTCTTTTGTTTTCATTTTTTTTTGTCTCACAGTTTGTCAGTTGTTTCCTTCCCAGGGTTCAAGTGCACTGTGACAGACAAAGAGGAAGTGGTGGGCAGAGTTTTCCACTTGGGATGCACACTTTGATCAGAGTGAATATCCATGCCTCTTTGTACTGCATTGTACACAGGGTTCGGTTTTTTTTGCTCTCAGGGTCCTGGGTTCAATTCCAGCATCAGATCAGCCATTTCAGAGCAGATGTTCTTGGAGTCAGGAGCTCTGTAGACCTCCGGAACTCAACATCCATCAGTCATTGATCATTTCCTTTATTCCCCCACTGGCATTATCGTACTTGCCAATACACTATCCTACTCCTTTTTTACAAAAATGACCATCATCCTACACCACTGTGGATCATACCTACACCTTGACCATGATCATCATCCACCCATCTTTGAACACCTCCCCCATTCCCCCACAGCATTTTACACCAATGCCACAACATTATCCCACTTATACAACAATTATCATCATCCTACAGTACTGTTTATTCAAAATCATACATGATCATCACCCATCAGTCATCTACCCCTACCCCCCTCCACCCTCTTTCTCAACCTGCAATATTATACTAATGCCACCTTATTATTCCACTTACCACAATGACCATGATCCTACAGTACTATTGATCTCACCCATGCCAATGAGCATCACCCACAGGTCATTGATATTTTCCTTTATCCCCCCAACTTGCACCATCACCACTACATTTTTCCACTTATATAACAATAGTCATCATCCTATGGTACTACTGATCTAAAATGATTACCATTTCTCGGTTACTGAAAATACTCCCATCCAGTGAACACCTTCATACTGCACTATATATGGAAATGAAGAAGCTGACCAATTGACAAAGGAATGAGGACAGCAGCCCCAACTGTAAAAGGTAGCCTCCTTGGAATAAATCAAAAGTATTTCCAAGGGACAAATAGGAGGATGACTTGAGCACTGGACTGTTCTCACTGGACTGTTCTCTCCTTCAACCAGAGGCAGTGTGTGCTAGTCAATCAAGGACAAGGCAGCTGTTAGTCAGGTGGAAAGAAAGCATAGGCCTACTTTTTTCTTCATCTTGTGACTTTGTATTCCTAAGACTTCTGCCTTGTGTGTGCTGCAAGAACACTGTGTTTACTCTAGCCATTGTAAAAGATTTCTTTGTTTTTTCATACGGATATGGAATTGACAAGATTCATACCAGAAAGTGATTAGGTACTTGCTGAATGGAGGTCTTTATTGGAGAAAATCGCATCTGTGGACAGAACGCTCCTTCAGTAGAGGAGAGGTCCCCAGTCCTTATCACTCATACTCAGGGTTTTTCTTTCTGTCTGATCTCTTCTATACAGGCCTTCTGTTCTCCAGTCAGATTTGTACTTTGTATACGTTTGTAATAATCAACAGACAGTGGATATGTTGGCTACGTAAGTATTGATATGAATTTTGTGGAAGATCACACATACTGTGATTAATGTTTCAGTATCTGATGAAATGTTTCAGTTAGAGACATGGTAATGTGGGTCTGGCAGAAACAGACATAATGATGTGGATGTAGCAGATATATTGCTATGATTGTACACAAGACTGAGTGTCGATGCATTGTGTGCAGGACGCCAAGAAAGATGAGAGTGTGAAAAAGGCCTATCGCTTCCTGGCAGCACTGCATGAGGTGAGTATCACATGTTGACTCTTTGTTACAGTCATTGACATCTTGGGCTCTGAAGTCCAAGGAATGTATTGATGGAGTGTTAAGTATATATCTTTTTCAGATATTGACAGATAGAAAAAATTTCAGGTACAGAGGATTTATCAGAAAGCTGTACTTAACAGATCTGAGTATGTGTAAGAATTTACCTTATTTGTTGTGACTAAATGTGTATTTAAAAGTAATGTATGAAGATGAACTAAAAACACAGGGGATTTTTTAAAAAAAGTCAAATGGACCATAGTGGATTTTCACAACCCTGTAAAGTGTGAAGAATTTTCAGCTCACGCAGCCTAATTTTCACACTTTTCAAAGAAAGTACTTCAACAGCTTTGACTGTTTTTGGAGAGACATATTCTTAAAATGTTCAGCAAAACAAAAAGTCTGAAATCTTTTTTTTTTTTTCTTCTCTTTTGTTTTCATTTTTTTTGTCTCACAGTTGTCAGTTGTTTCCAGGGTTTCAGTGCACTGTGACAGACAAAGAGGAAGTGGTGGGCAGAGTTTAAACCACTTGGGATGCACACTTTGATCAGAGTGAATATCCATGCCTCTTTGTACTGCATTGTACACAGGGTTCGGTTCTTTGCTCTCAGGGTCCTGGGTTCAATTCCAGCATCAGACAGCCACTTCAGAGCAGATGTTCTTGGAGTCAGGAGCTCTGTAGACTCCGGACTTCTCCATGTATTTTGGATCAGGCTGTAACCTGATGTCCTGTTTGTGAGCTGATGTATAAAAAAAAAAAAAATCGGAAATAACTTGAATGCATGCTATATCACATTCAGTCCGTTACACAAGTGAGGAGTGAATTAGAAATGAAAGAAAAAGAAAGAAAATAAAACACACAAAAGAAAAGCATGCATATCGGTTGTGTTTAGATAATATCTTTGAAGACTGAGTGTGGTTTCCGAATGGTGGGATTAAAAAGGCTACGTATGTGAAAATCGCATCAGTGATGAAACCTCTGAGTTCTGTCTGATGAACAAAGACGCAGAAGACTTGTGAATTCCATCATAACATTTAGCCCACCAAGCCTAACCAAATTCCACCAGAGCAGCAACGAAAATGTGGCTGGGAAAGGGACAGCATTGCTGCTGTGGATGCTATTCTAGACATATATGTTGTGTTGGCAGAATTGTGAGCAGCTGACCAAGATAGTGGAGGAGACGGGCGTCATCCTGAGAGAAATCCGCGACTTGGAAGATCAGGTAATCCTCAGCCCACTCAGTTATTTTGTCAGCATTTCTGTCTTTGCCTTTCTCTTGCTTCAGTGATTTACTGAGGCATTTTATTTGTGTGTGCTGTCTGCGTATGCAAACTTAGTTTCTTACTGATTTTAGATGACACATGCATCTACACGTACAAACACATTAACTCGTACACATAGAGGCACATAGAAGACAGACAGACAGACAGATGCACGCACGCACACGCACGCACTCATGCACACACACACACACACACACACACACACACACACACAGACACACACACACACACACACACACACACACACACACACACACATGACAGAGCAGCTCTCTCATCATATACCAAACCCTAACTTATGTAAACAATGTCCAAGTGAAATGCTCTGCAATGACCTATTCATACGTATTGCAACGTATATACATGACTGCATGAATGTGAAATACAGACTAATCAGTATCGTAAGGTGGTCATTATATAATCATGATTCAAGCATAAAATTTCATCTGTCTGAATGTGTAATGATTATGCTTTTACATTATCATTTTGTGCCTGTAGCCCTTGAAGAGTTCTTGTGAGCAAGTCTGAGTCTGAGTCTGAGAATTGCGTCGCGCGCACGCACACACACAAACGCACGCACACACACACACACACACACACACACACACACACACACACACACACACACACACACACACTCGTGTGCATGCGTGTGCTTACATGTGTACATCTAACTTTAAGCATTTGCCTCATACCATAACAAAAGCTAAGTTACATGTTTCCATGAATGCAGTGCTCCAATTTTTCATTTAACGTTCATTCTGATGCAGCTTGATCAAGGCAAGCCATAAAATGTATCCAAACTACAGGACTTCAGTTTGGATGGTTAATGTGTACTTTTCTGATCTACGCGGATATCTCTGGAACTAAACAACCAATTCTCATGCTATTTTTTGTAAAATGGAGGAGATACACTGTACTTTTATTATATCATAACATGTTAGTAATGGTAAGTCACAACAATTTCAATTTTTTAGTGATTTCAAGTGCAAAAAAAAATGCAAAATAAAAAAAGAATGTTATGTTTCTCTAAGCGTAAAAAATAAAAAAAGAATGCCAACAAACTCTCAACAATGGAGGAAAAAATACTCCACTCACAACTGAAGACCAGAAAGTATGGTATTTCCAACAGAAAAGTGCATGAAACAGCCACAAACAACTACTCCAATAGCAGGGACACACACACACACACACACACACACACACACACACACACTTATGCCTAACTGGTACACATGTAAGAAAGAAGAAAGAAAAGGGAACACACACACACACACACACACACACACACACACACACACACACACACACACACACACACGTCCCTTTCACTCTCAACAGTAATATATATATATATATTTTTTTTGAACACAAAGTCATTCATGTGCCTGTTGGTCTCTGAACCCTTGTCATTCAGTTGATCTATATAATCAGCTGTACACCCACTCGAAAGACGTCTGTGATACTCGCCTCTCACGTGTCAGTTGGCCACGCCCCCTTCAACCTCGACCAGCGAGAGTGGGCCCACAGCGTGTGTGTGAAGTTCGTTGCCTAAAGTCTTAGTTGGCTCCCTCACATAGAGTTAGTGAACAGTCAGTCAGTGCTGGCTGGCTCAACGCAAAAACACTGGGGCACACACGCGTAGGGTAGTAAGTGGGCGTCTTATCAGCCTCTCATAACAAGTTGGCAACGGTCCAACGCTTCACGTTGGAATATTCGGTCAAGCCCTCACTATCGTTCTTTACTCGTGGCTGTCTGGGTCTTCTTCATCTGTATTAGGAACAACCAACTGTCTATTCAATATTCCCAGCACTTGATCTGTGGTAAATGTACGGCAAGGTCGAGTACGTAAAGTGCTTGGTGGTGACGTCATAGTGAATGGAAAAACAATCGGAATAAAGTCAATAAAACACTGAACTGAATAGTGTTCTGACAAGCAAATGGCTGTGAGCATGGGCCAGACCATCCCCCAACTATGACGTTTATTGCTGGCTTTTTATCTCATGAACCAACAGATTAGATTATTAATTAACATGTACATTTCCTGCCAACAGCTTGTGCTGTGCCTGTCAACATTTGACTGGTCAGCTCTGCATTTGCCAGTCAGTAGTTTGAATAGTTAACTTGTATTTGCCTATTGACAGATGAAGTAGTTGATGTATCTTTGCCTGTCAATTTATTGAGTATTTGATAAATGTTTGCCTGTTAATAGATTGAATAGACAACATACATTTACCTATCAACACATTGACACAGACAGCCTCAAGAAAGTGCAGATCGAGTTTTTATCCCATGTTTTCTTTGTCAACAGATTGAAGAGTTGAACTGTGCTGTCCTCATTAACAGATCATGGTTTATTTGCATTTTGGCTCATAACATATTGTGAATAACCCATGCTTTGCCTGTCAACAGATTATGTTTTGTCAGTCAACAGGTTGTGGTTAATCTATGCTTTGCCTGTCAACAGATTGTACTTAACCAATGCTGTCTATGCAACAGTTCATTAAAAAAAAAAAAACACTATCCAGCCACTGTCAACAGATTGAATGATTAAACTGCGCTTTCCTTGTCAGCATATATTTTTTTGAAGTGATCCATGCTTTCCCTGTCTGTAGATTGAATGGTGAACCTGTGCCATCCTTGTCAACTGATTTGTTAAAAACTTGTATTTTCCCTATCAACAGATTGGATGATTTAACTTGTTTTCCCAGTCAGCAGATTAAGAAAAAAAATAAACTGTACTTTCCATGTCAATAGATTTTTTTTTTCATAAAAGTGCTTTGTCTGACAAAGAGTTTGTGGTTGACCTTTGCTTTGCCTGTCAACAGATTGAGACAGAGAGCCACAAGAAAGTGCTGGCCAACTTGGAAAAGATCACTCAGGACTACCAGCAGATGAAACAGGAAAAACACCGCTCTCATGGCCAAACTCAAACAGAAATAGAAATTGTTCTGGCTTGCCGGCTGCCATCAACGAGGAATTCAGACAGCTCAGTTTTGATACAATTAGAAATGAAACGGACATGCAGTTAGGTCATTTAGGGACTATCCGCAGGAAGGAAAAAGCCAGGCTATCCTTCACTCAAACCAGATCAAGGGGTTTGGTACCGTCCATGGTTTTTATGAGTGTTACAGATCCTACTGAACAGTGGCAAGCTTAAGACACATAAAGTCAGCATTTTTGACAAGCAATTCTGAGGCTTACAAAGGAGTACGGCATGAAGACAGTGCTTGAAGGTTGAATGGAGCATATGAGCGAGTTGGAAGTCAGTTTTAAGTGTGTTGGAGAAAAACAGAGCAGCTATATTAAACCCATTCAACTGGCATAAAAAAAAAGTATGAAACAGGAAAAAAAAAAAAAGTTGCAACAGAAAACTCTTGATTGTAGATTGATTATGCTAGCCTGTCCTGGGGTTAGGTATGGTTGTGAGTCCTCTTCAAAGCCTTGCTGTGGCCACTAGGCTGGACTGGACTGTAAGGAGCATGAGTGGAGTCCTGTCTAAAGGAGATGGGGCATGGCAGTGACAGGAGGCTGAGGATACCACTGGAAGATATTGAACATTCCTGGCTTTCTTGTTGGGGTGCTACATCGTCAGGAGATATTTCTGAATGACTGCATATCGATGAAAATATTTGTTTGTTTGTTTGTTGTTTTTTGTCAGCTTCAATTTACATTATATGATAAGAAGAATGGTCAAGATGTTTTGATTTTTCAAAATTCATGTTCATGCGGTAAGTATATGACTTCTTTTCCCAATATAATTTTGCACTGAAAATAAATGATGTTCGCAATATAAAATGATTGCATCCCATACATAACGGAAGCATGTATGTTTGAAAACTAGTATATGCATGATATCAGTAATGTTCACATGTCACATTAATACAGAACTCGATTATATAATACACCTGCATTTGTCCATACAGAAACACACTAGAGGAATGGAGGGGGGAGGCAAGATCTAGGAAATTAAAAGGAAGGATTAGTCGATCAAGAAAATTATAAACAGAGGAATTAAAAAAAAAAAAAAAGAAAAGGGAGCGTGGAGGTTAGGGAGGAAGTGAAATTAGGGGAGAGAAGTTGGTTGTGTTTGTTGATCGTGGATACCACTCCTTAAGCATCAATTAATCAGATGTATGTTAGGTTAAGTTTTTTTTTTTGATTTTGCGTAAAGAGAGGGAATATGTTTTGAATGTTGATGAACATGATGAGGGCTTTCAACAGATAGATGTATTGGAAGTTGTTGTGTGAGAGTTAAGGTGACGGATTGAAGGTTTTGAACTGATCTTCTCAAGGGTTGGAAGAAATTGAGCTGGCCCGTAAGCCATACACAGGGTTACATTTTCACACCAAGGGCAATAATTGCAGAAATGACCCATAACCAAAATGAAAAATCTGACGTAATTGAACTTTAATGTATTGAATCCAGTTGCTTTCTTGAGTATTACTCATTTGCTTACATAAACAGTAGGGCTTTTAGAATGTGGAAGGTGCCATTTGCGTCTATTTTGTTATGTTTTTCTTTTGGTGAGTTTAGTCATAATTCTACAGCTCGGTCATGGTTTCTTGGCCGGTTTGGCTTATAAAGTACGAGTTCAATTGAACTCACAATTGTAATATAAGAAGCCGGTAAAGGGAGATGGCACAGGGGACAATGGTTGGAATGGGGTAGGAGAATGAGGGAAAAGCTGTTAATTCAGCTGGTACGGTTGTTTGTTAAAGAAGGACCTTGTTGTACATTTGGCATATTATTGGCATAGTAATAATTACTCGCAAAAACATTTGAGCAATAGACATTGCACGCAAATGGTCACACTGATTCTGTATATACTTTGTTTTCCATGATTTGAACATTAATGCATGTATTAATCATGCTAACTGTCAGCTGAATACATATTTTGAAAACTGGAGTCTGAGTGAAAAAAAGGAAGGAAGAACTGATTTCAGGAGCTGACAAGTATAACGTTCTCAGTGAAGCCAGTTGAGCTTTTCAAGGCACCTCTTTACACACTGGTTTATCACACATTTCATTCAAGTAAGTCGGCAGGACGATGGAGTCCACCAGCAGTCCATATTATTTGTGTGCCACCAACTGCCAAGAAGTAAAAAGACGAACGAAATGTTAGTATGTGTTCCTCTGTACCATTTATATATTGTGTGTGCAAGCTAATGAAAGCATGAGATTTCACAGATCTTAGGACCAATATACCTTTGATATAGTTTTGTACACCATCCTGTTGAGTGCAGCAGAAGTGCTCATGCAGCAGAAAGAATGCATCAACTGCAACAGACCAGGCACTCCATACAGGTGTAAAACTTGTGAGAGAGACCGACACGCCCGTGTGGGTCTCACACAGCCACAAGGGACAGTACTCGAGCCAGACAGAACAGTTAGGATTCATCATCTATGGTTTGTCGTGAGCAAAAGAAGCTTTAGATTTTGAACACCTTTTTACAAAAAATTACAACCATTTTGTCTTGCTGGCTGTATGCCATAATTCAGATCCTGACAATGCACTAGATAAAGATCAGGATACGCCAAACACAACCTACCTGGTCAAAGGCTAAATCTACTAAAAGCATTGCCGTCCTTGTAAGTAAATGTGAACACCAAAGCCTCTTTTCTTGCAGTTTTTCATGTTGGTATATGAGCGGGCTGGCTTCCTCTCAGATTGACAGGATAAGATTAGAAGCAGCAATCAATCAGTCTTTCAGATCTGAAAAAAAAAAAAAAAATCAGTATGGTAATTGAGATAGACAAAGACATTTACTTCCAACCGCAACGTGCACTTATTGACTGGATGACATTCTTATGCTGTAGCCTGCTGTTGTGTTTAACGTGTAGGCTCCTGATTTGACACGTTATTATGATTGGCTGAAATTGTGACCATTGTTCAGATCAGTAACCAGACCAGATGAACGAAATGTCTACTGCCTAATACCATAAGAAATTTTTTACGTTCATTTTATTAAATTTGCTGGACATTTGTCGTGCTTGATGTTTGTCTGTCGATTTTTTTTTTTTTTTTTTTTACAAAGCTTTGATATGATCAACATAGGAATGTAAGAACGGTATTGTCTGAATAAACAAAAAGGAGGAGGGAGGATGGGGCAGGAAGAGAAGGGGGGTAGATGGGGAGGAGAGGGAAGAAAGGAAGGGGAAGGATGAGGGACATGGGTCGGAGAGGAGGCATGTGTTGTGAATTGTGAGCTTTTGGGGGGAAGAAAAAGGAAAAGAAAAGAGGATTGAGAGAATAAACACTGAATAGGAGCTTTGTGAAAAACAAGTGCTGTCCCCTGGCTGTTTGATCCCCTGTCTTTCCTTGTCTGTCATTCTTAAAATTTTGATTGGTCTTGTTAAATACTTCATTCAGTTCTTTTCAGAATCATATATCAGAATTACTTTTGATTTTCCTGTATTCCTGGTTGCTCTTTCCTCCCTATGACCTCTGAACCATGGCTATAAAATATGACTGGGAGAAAAATAACATTGTTGATTGTTCTACAGGTTTTTTTTTTTTTCCAAAGCAAGTCACTTGAGAGAGTGTTCCTGAGACAGATTCTTTAATACTCAGTATAATGGGTCGTGTTGATGTGCTGTCTTTTGATTTGTCTTGCATTGAAAATTACCAATTCCATAATGTCGTTTAAATTGTACATTGAATTATTTGTTAATGATTTTGAGCATGTTGTTGACAAAAGCAATTGTGTTTGTCTGAATAAGAGAAGTGATAATCGTTGTGAGACTTAAACAGATAGCAGTTTCACTGCAAAGAAGCCAAAATGCGAGTGAACTCACAACCCAAGGTATAGAGTAAGCGGTTAGTGTTATGGACTTCCAAGTGGGAGGTCCTGGGTTCGATTCCCATCAGAGTTGCTTGTTTATGGGACTTTTCTGCCCCGACCGGCACCTACCCAGAGTTGAGTTTGCTGTGGGTTCATTTGGGACGACTGGGATCACAGAAATCAAGTTTTATCCACTTAATGGATGGGTTTCTGAGACTGTTATTCAAATTTCCTGACCAGTCCACTGCAGGTGTTTTATCTCTCGGACTTGGTTGATATATGAAATTATTATGAAAGCAAGCATAGGATACAGCCATGTTATGCAGTATAGGACTTGAATGGAAATCCGTAGCATCATCTTCATCGTTCTATACTTCGTCATTTAGCACACCCTGGTCTCATGGTGACCTCAGTTTTGATTACCTTTCCATGTCTATGTTTGTTGCATATTCCTTGGCTCAGTTCCATCAGGGTCACTGGTATCGCCAAATTAATGGAGATTATTGTTGGAAGGATGCGATGTCACTCTCTGGCTCAACAACTAAGCAAGTATTATTGTCAGTAGGGAGCTGTTGTAGGTGGTGTCCTTGGTATGTTGGATCAGAACCGATGGAGCTGAAGACCACTGAAGTGACTTGGTGCAGTCTTCTCTGGAGGGTTCGCCTTGTGTCTTGACACTGACTGCTCCCTGTGGATTGCTGGGGCTGGGCTGTGGGGGATGGGCCAGGCTGTGGCTGTGGATGGAGGGCTGGAGTGAGCAGCTTACGTGCAGTAACACTGAAGTGGCACAAATGATGAGTCAAAAAAAAAAGTTACGGAGAACGCCTATTGGATACACACTACAGAAAAGAATGTTTAATATTGTGTGTTAAATGAACATTACTTTACACCTTGGTTTGTGTGTTGATTCGAATTTCTGCTCAATAATTAGCTGTGCTAGTAGCGTGTGTACAGACCAATATAACAGTTAACTAGAACTGATGCAGAAGTGCAATGCTTGTACAGTAAGATGAGTAGATTCAGGAAGAGCATGAAGCATGTTTGAACTGGTTGAACGAAATGCTGAGAACAAAATGTGATGTGAGTGGAATATAAATCTTTAAAGGAACTGTAGTGGAGAGTGTATATATGCACCTTCAGGCTTCAATGTTTGGTTATGCTTGAAGTTTACGTGTGCTCTGGTTTACATGTTCACATCCTGATATTGTGTATAATTGTGTCAAAGCTGGGCAAAAATCCAGTTCAGTGAAGGAAGAATAATGGAACACTGTTGATTTATTCCCTCAGTATCACCCTGTTAAGTTATTTGTATTTTTCACCCCCCCACACCTGTTTTATTATGCCCATCATGGAAGTCCTGTCTTCACCTGTGTGTGTTGGTTGGTTTGTCCGCAAGGTTATGCAAAAATCACGTAACCAGATTGAACGAAAATTTTTGTTTTTTTTTGCTTTTTTTGACTGTCCCATCCTCTCTTCCTCCTCACTGGCATTATCACACCCATTCCAATGCCCCCACCCCCACCCCACCCCACCCCTCCCTGTCCACCACCACAGCCTGGCCCAGCTCGCTGCAGCCCTGGCACCGACAATCCACAGGAAGCAGTCACAGACAAACCCATGAAATTTTGGTTCAGGTCCAGTTCAAAAGCAGATCCAGAGATGTTTTTTTTTTTTATTTCAAAATTGCAACTTAGGGTTTTTTTTTTCTTTTCTCTTTTTTTGTTGTTGTTGTTTGATTTATCAAGAAATAAATGCATGGATCATAAAAAAGAAAATCAGACTGTAAGATGTACTGATATCCAAGAACTTTTGGTGTAAATCACAGACTACAACCTGGATACCGGAAACGAAATGATATTCATACTTAGGGGAAGAAGGAAGGGGAAGGGAGACAGGAAAGGGGGAGGGCGGAAGGGTGTAGAGTTCTGCTCAGTCTTTGCGAAGGTCAGTGCTCTCGTTGGTGCCGTATTAGTTTTTTTTTATATATATTCATTGTTTTCTTCATTCCTACCTGTCTTTTTTTCTAAAAATTATTTCTCTGTTTTGACAATTTATGTGTCACCTTTTCTTTTGTAAATGGTGACCAGGTAGTGAGAGAGTACACACTGTCCAAAGTGCGTTGTACCTGTCCATTTTGCTGCATTGCTGCTTGATGACGCCTTCAGGAGGTGGACATTCATTCAGCAATTTAGGTTTTGTCATTAGGGGACTTTGTAGGTAGGGTCCTTGTGAGATTATCACTGAAGACATTTAAAGTTACCAGGCAGCAGTATAGCATCTCCTCTGGTGGATTGTCTCATGAAAACTTATTGCTCCCTGTGGACTGTGAAGCTTGGATTGCTATAGACAGCCTTGGTGTGGCTTTGTATATGAACGGTGTGTTCAAGTAATGAGAAGAGGGAAAGTGAGGGGTGTGCCTGCCTGGGTGTGATGTGAGTGGGGAAGTCAGAACGAGGCGTGGGGAGCATTGCAACACGGTGATGGAGGGAAGAAGAAAAAACTTGAATTATTGCCTATTTGATATATTTTTTTTTTTTTTTTGTGGTCAGCATGAAGGTTCATTTTCAAAACAAGGCAACAAGCTGTCGTAAAAATGTGATGTGATGTATGTTGTACATGGCTGGCTCAACCGGTTAGAGAACCAAGTTCGCTCTCGAAATGTGAGTGGAATGACACTGGCGTCCAACGTAAAAAGCGCCATTTCTGCTGCCCATTTGAAACATTGTTCTGGCGGTGCAGTGAGGCCCCTTTACCCCCCCCCCCCTCCTCCCCCTCTTCTGGGAGGGGTTTTTTCGTGGTCTGTCCTATTACTACTGCTTGGTGTTGATGTTACACCTGAACGTAACGAACTGTGTGATGTATTCTTTATGTTCGTGTTGGCTTTGTCATGATTTCTGGTCATGGAGATGGTGTGATGGACTCCTCAACAATTGGGGATCTCCTCCACCCTTGGATGTCAGTCATTGCAACAGGGTAGAGGGAATGTAGCCTGTACAGTCTCTGATGTCCATGCATGGCTTTCCTGTCAATCTCTGGCACACCCATGTCATGCTCACTTTGTAGGATTTTCATCTTCTTCTTCGTACACTCGGACAAGAACCCCAGAGGCACTGACGAAGGCTGCTGTACGGCGGAGGCCCTCCAGAGATTCATTGGGCCTTTCCCTCGTCGATGTGTCAGTAGACCAGGTCTCTGCTCTTAGCTTTTAATGTATGGGACAGTCCCACAGTCATAGGGGCTGTACTGCATGGGCACCCTGAAGACTCGCCAATGTGGACTTTTGTGAACATGTGATGTTTGACTCTGGAGTGCCCTCAGTCTCACAATGCTCACTTGGTCTGGTCTGGGCAGCAGGTAGTATGCATCCTTCTTGCTGAAGTCTGGGTGCTGCTCAAGCCACTTTGTAGGATGGTTGTGGACATGGTGTCATGATGGCCAGCATGCCACACTGGGCAAGCCTTGGTAAGGTCTGAAGACTGCAGGGAAAAGGTTTTGGTCTTCCAGCATACATATTGATTTGATGCCCGACAGTCATTATTTCATGTTCTTTGTCGAAGATGTGGATAAGCATTCTGAATTGTCGGTTCTCAAAAGCATGCATTCCTGGCTTGAGATCTGCGATCGGTATCCTAGTTAACCATTCTGCAGTTTTACCAACATATTTCTTGATTTTTGTTTTGTTTTTTTTTGTTTTTTTATATGTTCAGATTGGATGTGATAAATCAAGCAGAGTAGCTGACATATTCAGCACAGGCTAGTCTTTATTTTTGATGAGGATGTTAATAGTTAAGTGTTTGTAGGCTATCATATTTTGTCTATAGATACTTGTCATTTTTGTAGTTGTGATGTTTCTCAGTGGTTACAGTCCTGACATGGCCCTTTGCAGTCGGCTGGGCTGTGAGCCTTGAGAACTGAAACAGCAGTCAATCCCAGAGCAAATGAATAATGTTCTGCTACCAATCCTATGGCATGAAAATGATTTATTATATGTTTTTACAATGCTGCACTGTAAATGGCTTCAAAGAAAGATAGTTAAATGGTTTGCTCATAGGAAGCATATGCATAAGCAAACTTTGTAGCTCCAAAACCACAAAGTGTAGGTTTGTTTCTGAGTTAGGTTGGTTGTTGTGCTGCTGGTGTGAGCAGGCTTTGCATTATGATTGAACTGCCAGCCTGTGTTATTTTTACATCACTTGTTTTACCTCTGTTACTGTATTTTTTTGTTTTTTCTTGTGTGCGTGTTATGTTATGAAAAGGTAGGTTTGTTTCATGGTCATTTGAACATTGTGCTTGTTATCAATACCAGTGATACAATGCATAACTATGGTCCATTAAAAATGTTTAATAAAATGATCATTTTGCATGCTTGTAAGTGTGTCTGTTCCTTTCTGTGTTGATGTAAGTATTTGTGTGTGTTGTGTGTGTGTGTGTGTGTGTGTGTGTGTGTGTGTGTGCGCGCGCAAGCACATGTTTGTGTGTGAGTGTGTATATACATGTGCATGCATGCAGTGTCTGCGCATGCATGTGTGTATGTGAGCACTTGTGCATGTCCAAATGCATGCAGTCACTCAAGAGTGTCAACAGAGGCACTTGTTATATTACTGAGTCTGTAACAGCATCCCTGAGGAAGATGGCCAGATGCTATCGAAAGTTACAAGTGAGTAGTGCATTTTCTTTTGTTGGGAGACTAGGTCAAACTCTAGGTAGCAATAAGTCAAAAAGTTGTCGTCGAACATACCATTATCATCTTGTGCATGCAAAACTGGTTGACGATTTCCAAGCGCATTGCATATTATTGTAAACTAGTACATTGTTATTTGGACCAAATGAATGGTGGAGGAAAACAATGCAGGAAAAGTATGTTAATTCCTTGCAAAAATTTAATTGCACATACACATTTGGGTTTTGTGACATGTTTGGCGAGATTTCACTTCTCTGTTTTCTATTGTGTATTGAATAAGCATTACTTTGCATTCGATTTTGTGTGCTGTTTTTTTTTTTTTTGGCCATGTTTTTAGTTTATAGAATCAAAGTAACAATGTCATCAGTTGCTCTACCTATGGTCAGTCAAGAGTTAATATATATATTTTTTTCCAAATATAACTTGGCGTTAAAGATCAAGTTTTTTAGTGTGTACCAGTTTGTGGTCTATAGCAGCCTGACGTGAAAGCAAAGATTTAGTTGTGCGTTTATATACTTAGAATCAGAGTCATTGAATATCTTCTTTTTTGTTTTAGATGAACTTGAATGGACAGAGAAAATGCTTGTGATCTGACTATACAGAAAAAATGATAATTAACACTTTCAGTGCCAGCAATCCTAAGCTGCAAGCAGCTTTAAAACCAGTTGCTCAGCAGAGCTACTGTAAGGTACTAGATTTACAAAGCTGTAACTTTAGAAACTATGAAATCACTTGTCATCATTTTGTACACCATGTTAAAGGTATACAACAAACATGTATTCTTTGTACTATTCAACAATGAGAGCGATCCTAGAAAGAAAACACACACACACACACACACACACACACACACACAGAAGAACTATCACAGTATGCCCATGGTGCCAAGTGGCACCTTTGCATTCTGACTGCTAGTAAGTGTTTGTCTGCTACTGTGTAGATAGGAAATGGTTAAAGAGTAACTTGGTATTAGAACACTGTCCTCTTAGTATTGATTTTAGTGAGTGAACTTTCTGTCACTGGAACATGTTCATCCCGATCCTTCTCAATTGAAAACTTGTCAGCCACTTAGCCAGGGAAAACGACAACAACAACAAAAAAGCAAACAAACAACAGCAACAAAAAAAAAAAAACCTGGCTCTGCTGGAAGCAGGTAATTGTTTGAAAACAACTAGACCAGCCCAGGGAGTGCATGTTGTCATATCAGTTTATGAGACTGAGTCTGTGCTGGAGCACGTCCGGATGTTTGCAATGGAGAGACTCGACAGCCAGTTCTCGAATGCACTGCATTGACTCTCCCCTAAAGTTTGTGCAGTTGCACCACAGTGGATTCCATCCCACAGCTGCATCATATATGTTGGGAAATGTCCAGATATTTGCGATGGAGAGGCTTGATGGCCAGCACTCTTAACATGCACTGACCCTATCCCCAAGACACATATAGCCCCACCACAGAAAATTCAATTCCAAAGCAGCATCATCAGGAAGGGATTAAAGAGGCAATAGAAAGAATGTTATGGGCATAACCATACAGCTTGGAAGAGAAAAGACAAAAGATTATTTGATACAGAGGGCAGACTTACCGTTGGGACTGCTCTCACCATAATTGGAGTAGACAAAGAAATCCTCAAGAGAGGGACAGTGCCTTCAGCATCTCTCTATAAAGGAACAGTAGCATCTTATCTTGCTATGACTTCAGTCAAAGCTGAATGGCTACTTAACGTACTAGTCAAGATCTGTCAAATACTGCAAGCATGGAATGTAGAAGAAGAGGAAGATGCATGCGTTGTTGTCGGTTAACCTTTTCAACAAACATCATGACTGTGCTCGCCACAAGTGCCTCACTGCTTTGTCATATGTTGTGAGCATTACCACAGAACATGATATGGCAACTTGGATTCATTGTGATTTAGATTTGTTTGCCATCTTCAACTGGATAAAGATTAATCTTTATAATTACTTCATATGTGTTATAAAAACTTAGCCACTATGTTTTCTAGCAGTCTGAAAAGAAGAAACAAAGTTGGGTATCCTGAGAGAATGTACTGTGATTGCAATGTTGTCAGAGCACAGACAGTGGTATAGTGGACTGTGTTGATAGTGTTAGACTAAAGGACCAAAAAAAGGGCTGAAAAGTGAAGGTAGGTACAGATGTATTTGTGTCATTATTACAAACTTCAGTCCAGAAACAATTTGTCCTCAAGAACTTCAGCTTGACATGACATCATTTCACCATTTGAGTCTAATGACTAGAGCATTTTGGTGCCACGCTAATGGTTGTGTGTTCAAATTATTTATCTGTCTAATAGTAAATGGTATCTGGTTCAGATCAGAGATAGACAAAGTGGTGGAAGGTGAGAGTTGGGTTCTATCTTTCACAATGCTGTGCCCCCCCCCCCCCCAACTCCCTCCTCCTGCCCCAAAGTAAATATCTAACAGTTAACTGCCTCTTAAGCCATTAGTAGGCTGTAGGACTTCAAACACTGGACTTCATGGCTGCTTTGTGATAGATTCCATTGTAGTTAAACCCTAAGTTCGGATTTTGCTTGTCAACAACTGTGGCACGTACCACTCGAAAGCTGGTTTTTGAATGCACTTCTTGCAGTGATGTTTTATTCCCAGATAGGCATTAGAACTTCAGAATATCATATTGGAGTTTTTCCTTGTTCTGCAACTGTAGACCAACCAACCAAAGAGAAGCCCCGTGACAGGGAAGTAACTCTTCCTGAATATGGAACTTCCGGTTCCCCACGTTTTGTTTGACGAATTCATCAACTGGAAATTTATTTGAGATCGACAAGAAACAGCAAACAAACAACATGTTTAAGAAGTGGGTAACAATATGTTTTCATGTTTTGAATCGAAAACTCAAAATTTCACGGATTTGTTGGCTTCCTATGTCTTGTGTTGCTGTGAAAAAAATCATCCGTCTGGACCGAATTGAGCCGTGACCGACACTCATGACAGTTGTGACGGGGCCCGTGCTCCGTTGTTGATCAGTCAGTCAGTGTTGTCCGGTGAGCTCTGACCAGTTTTGGTAGGCATAACACTGATTAACAGAGACTGAGATAAGAAGACTCAAGCTTACAGACTGATTGATTGGCGTTAGTTTCCTCAGTTGATGTTGAAAGGCGAACTACAGCAGAGACGGTAAACGACATAAATCGTGACTGTGGAAACAAAGCAAATAAAATTCCAATTATGAAACACAAAGTAAATGAGTCTGTAAGTACTAGTTAGCAAGGACTTCTAGAAGAATGTTACACCAGACTTTGGCCAGTAAACAACATGCTCTTAGTCCTGCCGTATCTGCGAGGTTCTCGCATGAAAATTTATAACATCTATCATAAAGAAAAAAGTGCTCTAGCCCGCAGACCCAGGGAAATGACTGGCACATTATGCCCATGGTACAAGAGGTTAGTTGTCCTAGAGCAGTGAGTGCAAAATGTGTTAGCATAATATGAATCGTGACTTGGGAGAGGGGTGGGGGAGAGACTCAGAGAGAGAGAGAGAGAGAGAGTGGGCTGGGGAGAGGAATGTTCAGCACAACTCCTCACCCCCCACCCCCTCCCCCTCCAAAATAGGAACCTGATGTGCATAGCAAAGTGATTCAAAATAAGAAAACAGCATTTGCAGAGGATTTGTGGCAGAAGAAAAAGAATCTTAAGCGCCCCAAGTTCCTTTGCAGATCAAACCCAGAAACGAGAGAGTTGACTGCTGCTAATGCTGATGATTTATTTGTTAGAGAGAGTTTTTTTACCCTTGAATGGTCACCAAAGGATATAACAGTTTACTTAAATATATATCCTTTGTGATCAGGCTTGGCGTTTCATGACACAAGAGTTGTGCTATTCAGATGAAGTTTTTGGACATGTTGTTATCTCCATAATGGCTGTAAACAAATCTGTGTTAGTGTAGTGTGCAGTTTGTCAACACAGAGAGAACATATTTGAAAGCCGTTATAGTTCAGCTTCAACCACAGTCAAGAAACTTGGATGAGAACTGATCGGTGCTAGATGTAACAAAAATAGCGACTTAATTCTCCCCCCCACTCTCTCCCTTGCTTTTTAAAAAAAAAAATTTTTTTTTTTTTTTGGTCACTGAGAATAAGTGCACAATAGATTGAAAAACAAAATGTTTAATTTTTTAGGTTCTTGGAATTTCTTGACAAGCCTGTAGATAAAGAAAATTATCAAAATTATTAATTTTTAATTTAATTTTTTTTTTATTTTTGATTGGACAAACATGACTTTTATGGACCCAAGACTGGCTGTGCATGCATACACAGTTCAAGTAAAACTCCTATCATAGGATCTGAAAGAGCTATGTAAGACAGAAGATTTAAAGTCATAAAACTAAAAACCTTAGTGTGGAGGTGCCAGATTACTGTTATGTGTTAATACTGCTTTTTTTCCTCTGCACATGATTACAGGCCTTGACACTACTTTCACTAAGGTATTGCCAAACCTACAAGTTAAAGTCAACAATAACAACAACAAAACCCCGACCCAGCCCTTCTTATTCATCCACCCGCCCTAACTGTAAGTTGGGTAATTGTGTTTTAAGGTGAAAATCTGGAGCTGCGGATGTCAGTAAATGAGTAATGGTGTCTAAAACAGGAGATGGTCCATCTAGGAAATGGCCACAGAAACAGACTCTTGAGGAACAGGCCTTGGCCACCTTGTTCAGCAGATTGGTTTAATCCCTGAAGCTGTGATAGTAGGTGGGCAGAGTACTTTTACAGCACTGAGTGCGCATTGAGCACTGCACTGTGGTACTGTGATCTGTTTCTTGTGGCTTCTGAACTGCTGTGTGGGATTGAAGGATAAGGTTAATGACATCTGCACTCACCAAGACCAAGAAATTTTTAAATCAAACAATCAGACAAATATTTGTCCTCTTTTAGCTTGCAGGCTGTTAAACAACCTGTGAATGTGGAAGCTAGTCAAACAATGTACCCTGTGCACCTTCAGTTATGTCTAACACACACATGCACGCACACACACATGCACGCACCACGCTCACACACACGCACCATGCATGCACACACACACACACACACACACACACACACACACACACACACACACACACACACACACACCTCTCACTATATCACTGTATACCACATAGAACAGACAAAAATGTTAAGCCTAATTCAAGAGAAGATGTGCCATGCCTCAATGAGTTTAAACGAAATATGAAATGAGGCAGGAAACAACAAACAAGAAACAAGTAGGGCAAGCTGGAACATCCTTCTTGGGGGGATGTTTCCTTGTTTGTTCTGTGTGCTCTGTGCTGTCATGTCTGCTAGGCGATTTGGTGTTGTAAGCAGCATTCCTCTGGAGTTAGTTTTTCTTGTGGTAGCAAGGGTTATCCTACTTGTTTGTTGCTCAGTGAGATTGATTGTGATGGCATCCATAATGTCCTCCCATCAGCAAGTACTTGAGTGCTTGACACAGCAGACAGTGTATAGCCATACAGCTTAATCATACAGAGAAACAACCTTCTGCTTCCTTTGTTTGTCTGTACTGAGAGAGAGAGAGAGAGAGAGAGTCAGAGAGAGAGTGTGTGTGTGTGTGTGTGTACATGTGTGTGCGTGTGGTGTGGTGTGTGTGTGTGTGTGTGTGTGTGTGTGTGTGTGTGTGTGTGTGTGTGTGTGTGTGTGTGTGTGTGTGTGTGTGTGTGTGTGTGTGTGTGTGTGTGTGCATGTGTGTGTGTGGTGAAAAGCATGTGCATGTGAGTGTGTGTAGTAAAAGTGTGTGTCTTGGGTGTGTGTGTGTTTGAGTGTCTGTGTGTGTGACTGACTACAGTTTCATCACCGATGCTTCACTGCTTTGCAGATGACATGCTTTATTTGCTGCAGATTTTTGCCAAGGAAATGGTGACAAACGTCAACAATGCCAAATCTTCAGTGCAGTGCAGAAGGGAATCCGCAGTCAGGTGTTGGATCAGTTTCCTCACATAGAGGACTACATTGACCAGATCCTGCCCAAAAAGGAGGCCCTCAAACTGGTCAAATGGTGAGATAGAATGTTAACAATGATATGAACAGTGTTCATATACTCTTTCACACTGTTTCAGTCACACTGGGAAAATTTCCATCATCTTTGGTTTGTTGAGAAAATAATTTGTGGTGGTCTGTATGTAAGTTAGTATTTCTGGTTGATTTTTAAAAGAATTAAACAAAATTTATTTATTTTTTTTTAACGGTATGACTAATGAGGGAAATTAAACACATAAACTAAAGTTGGTTCAGAACTTTTTTTTCTCTCTCAAGATTACATTCAATGTCTTTGCTGCAGGCAGCCTGAGATTGTATTAGTCTTGAAAGCCTGGGAAAACATACGTAGGCACAAGATTATTTTCTTTCTTTAGAAACCATGGTGATTCCAGTACACCAATTTTGAGTCCATGACAGTTCAAGGGAATTAATTAGAAATTTGATAGTGATAGAAAAATTAGAAACCTCAAAATTTGAATTTGGGGTTCAGCATTTTTTTTAAAAAGTGGAATTAGGTGTTTTTTCTTTTTTCTTTTTTAAAATTCTAACATCCTTCAGTTAGCCCTTCAAGCTTCAAAGTTTGTCTCTTATAAAACCATTGAGAACTCTTCCCCTTCCCTTTCCCCCCAGGAAAAGTCTGTATATGAAAAATTTCTGCATAACAAAGTTATTTATATACAAATACTTAGGAGAGTAGTTCTAAGTTAAAAAAAAAAAAAAAAAAGGAAAAAAAAAAGAAAAAGTGATAATCAACAGCACATGATTTTTGAGAGTTTTAGAAAGTCTATGTTGATTTCAGTAGTAATTTTTACAGTGATATTCTAATTAATGCTGTTGCCACTCGAGACTTTAGTATAAGTGGTGAAAGTAACATTTCATGTTATCTGAAATAATGATATTTTTTTAAGCATATGGCTTTTCTGTATGCCAATATGTTACTGTCTGTACAAGGAACTTTCTCCAGTAGTAACATCTGATAGTCATATGATGTTGTTATGACTATACAGCACCTCCTAAAGGCCGTAAAACCAAGATATTGATAAATATAAATAAAATGAAGGAAAGTCGGTCATCATACATATGTACATATATTGATGTATATATGCTTAGGAATGGAAGAGAGAGAGGTATGGTGTGTTTGTATACTTACAGCGTATCTGATAAAACTTTGTGTGCATACTTTCTTAACCTACCCATGTTTTTTTTTTTTTTTTGTAAAACACTCATTTTAATCAGAGAATCATGATAGGAGGGAAAAGGAAAGGTTTCGTCTAGGAATGTGAATTATGCTTGTATAAAGAAAGTTACCTTCAAAAGACCTGTGTCAAGGTGGAGTGTATTGTATATTCCTCTTATCAAGCCGTGTCCTTTGCTGACAAGTTACAGTCATGCATGTGTGTCACTATTTCAGGGTCGGTGTACTGCATTTAGAATTTGTCAAATAAGTTTCAAAACTGAAGGTCACTTACACTGTCAGGTTTAAAAAGCAGGGACAAAAAGAAGAAAATCCAAGAGACATTTGTGTCAAGTTAGGGGATCAGTGGTAAATTCATTAGTATTTATGTCAGAAATGAGTCATTTATTTATTGCATGGAATCTGACTGGCCCACTCAGTTCCAGCAAGGTGATTTATGGAATGTTCGCGCTTCTTGCTAGAGTGTTACTCTGCGGTTAGGTTTGTTCAAATTTTGAAAAAATTTGTGCTTCAGTCATTAGGAATTTTGTGTGTGTGTGTCTTGTGTTGATGATTTGCTATGAGTGTTTTGTCTGTAGCCGTCTTGTTACTGTAGTCCTGTGTTTGATATCTGTAGTTGCTCATTCTTCTTATTTCAGTAACTTGGATGGCATGTCTTGACAGTCATGGTCATGTTGTCCTTGTGTATCACTGTATCCAGTGTTGAAAATCTGTGTGGGATCCCAAATCTCCACTGTTCAGGGTTGGAAAAAAAAGTCACCTTAATTTTTGTTTCATTCTGTGTCATTTATACATGGATCACATGATGCACTTTGTTGATAACAGGCAAGTCACACTTACACTAGTTACAAGTACAATTTTCACCATAGGTATCTGTCCTGTGAGGACTGTATTGTTCTTATGCCTTTTAAGTTTTATACTGACAGTTTTCAGTCATGCTCTATTTGTCTATGTTTACTAGTCATTCTCTCTCATCCTCATCAAGATTTGTGTCCTTTTTTGACAGTTATGTACCATATTCAGGTTTTTTGTGTTCACAGTTCACATTCTTATTAATCAATGTGTCCTGTCTTGACAAGTGGCATTCATGGAATCATATACTTGTTGCTTCAGAATATGCATATTGTGTGTGTGTGTGTGTGTGTGTGTGTGTGTGTGTGTGTGTGTGTGTGTGTGTGTGTGTGTGTGTGTGTGTGTGCGTGCATGCGTGCATGCGTGCATGATTAACAAATCATAGAATTGAAAATGTTATTTCTCAGGTTAATCCTCAATATCTAATTTGAACTGTAATGATGGTTTGTCTGTTGTCTTCTGAACATTCAGTTCTTGTGGATTTGTTCAGCCAAGATCATATTGAAATTCTAGCGTCACAAAGTGGAGAACTGCTGTTCTCAGACAGAGGGACGGACCCCTCTACCCCACCATCAGACTCTTACATAAATGTGAGAATCACTCTGCTTTGGGTCTCACTGTGTTCCCTATGAACTCAGTACTTTCATTTGTCTGTGTGTGCACGTATATATATATGACTTGTGCTCCACTTTGTAGCAGAGGAGGGATCATGGTAACATGCGCGTTGCATAGACATAGAGCAAAATAGTTGAGTTCCCTAACTATCCAGCCCTGTGCACGGTCCCCCATAGGACCTGATAGTAGTGATGATAAAGTGTTGAGATCCCTAACTATCTAGCTGTTTGCTAGGTCCCCCATAGGACCTGATAGTAGTGATAAATAAAGTGTTGAGATCCCTAGCTATCTAGCCGATTGCTAGGTACCCCATAGGACCTGGTGGTAGTGATAAATAAGCTGTTGAGATCCCTAACTATCCAGTCTTGTGCAAGGTCCCCCCATAGGACCTGATAGCAGTGATAAATAAGCTGTTGAGATCCCTTGCTATCCAGTCCTGTGCTGTTTCTCCGCTAGAACTTGGTAACAGTGCTCAGTCCTTGATGTGCAGATCCCTTCATGTTGCCGCACATGCAGGTGGACAAGGGAGCCATAGGGTTTGTGCTGAGTGGAGCCAACATCATGTGTCCTGGGCTGACCTCCCCCATGGCCCGGATGACCAAAGTGGACAAAGACACCATCGTGGTATCCTTGCAGCAGTCAGTCTTAACTACAGGGTTGCCAGAACTGCAAATGTCCTGGCCATTGCATGCAGTTTGATAAAACTTTTCTTTGTTTGGTAGTCAGACAATCTTAATGAATCAAACAACATTTTATTCTGTTTTTCTTCTTCCTTGTTCTCCTTCATAATGTAACAAACTTTTTCGAGGAGACTTTGTGACAAGGTTGTATAACAGACAGTTCAGTTACTACCATTGAGATATTTATTGGTAGTTTATTTCTTGTCTTTTTGTACTCCCAGTTCTTATATAACAGGGAGTACTTTACAATAGGAATGAAGAAATGCTGTCTCTCAGTCTGTGTATGTGTATGTGTGTCTGTGGTCAAAATGTGTTCCACTCACTCCAGACAAAACTTCCTGATCTTTCTGGAAATTTGTAGGTATGTTCATTATGGGTCACGGATGACAATGTTTTATTTTTACCAGAATAGCCGTCACTAATGGCTATAACGGCCCAAAACAGTTTTTCTTCTTTATGGAATATCTAGAAAATGATAACACAAACAAAAATGACGTCAAAGCTTTTTTGCGTCATAAGCTGAAGTGATGAAATACATAATGACTGATTGTGACGTCGTATCAAGATAAACTGGGAGTACATTTATATGCTTTGCATCTTGTTCTTTCTTTCATTCCATTTAAAAGTTAAAACAAAAAAAAAATGGTGGCATGTTCCAAGCCTTTTATGATGCTAAATCTAACAAGATATTGATGTTTTTTGTGGTTGGATGTGTTGGGTGCTACTAATCCTGGCATATGTGTGATGCTTTGAGGTGGAGGAGTGAATGTTGGTTGATGTCCTTAACCTCTATCCAGGCGGTGATGGCCGAAGGCAAGGAGACAGCCCTGGCTGTGGGCATCACCAAACTCTCCACAGAAGACATGTGAGCAGGCTTTTCAACATCACCATAACTTAAGCTGTTTGTTGCATACACGCATAAGTATTGATGACCTCATCTTGGAAGGTTGTGTTTTCACCCATATTTACTGGTTGTACCTAGTGTTTGTTAGCAAGATTACTCAAAAACTACAGACCTGTTTTTAACCAGTCAAGGTGGAAAGATGTAAGATGACTCAAAGTTAAAGCCATCAAATGTTGGAGCAGATCAGGATCAAACAGCAGATCCAGGATCCATGCTGCAAGATTATTGGGAAATTTCCGCTGAAGATGAACAATGAAGTTTCTCCTATCACTTAATATAAATCTCCATGAAGTAGTTTATTTTTATTGAATGTTGAAATTGTCTGGTAATGAAAATGTTGATGTTTATGTTTTCCATAACCTGTTTTTAACAACAACAACAACAACAACAACAATAACGGAAGCAACTCATTCATTTGTCTGCTGTTCTTCCATGATTGTGATCAAAAGATGCATCTAGAATCTGTTCATCGTGGTGGAAGTCTGTGCTCTCCTATATGCCTTTCCAGTTATGTCTGTGACTAGTACAGTTGAGAGGTCAGTGTAGAGGACTTTGTCAAAATAGTATCCAGTGGACATTTTGTTTCAGTTCCACAGATTAGTGTAAAAGACAGCCTGCTAATGCCTGGTTCCATTTAGGTTTGTGCGCGCGCGCGCGCACACACGCACACACACACACACACACACACACACACACACACACACACACATATATATATATATATATATATATATACACACTAAGATGCCTTAAAAGATCTTGCCAAACACCTGATAGTCACTATATTAATTGAACTTTTATAACTATGGCTTTTCTCTGTATTTTTTTATTAATGATGACTAGATTTATTGAATGTTACAGTGGCAGTATCACAATTAAAGTTTTTAGTAACAGACTCAGAACATATGGCAGTGGTATAATTATTCAACAAATCAGCATGCGCACTAGAACTCATTTGCAGTTATCTTTTGTTTCCCAATCAACCTGAAAGAAAAGTGATCTCCCATACTAATGGAAAAAAAAAAACATCAGACACTGCTTTACAGCTGACACCAGGAATGAGGTGGTAGTTGTCATTCTTAATTTCAAGAGTAGATTTTTGCATCTCGTTGCTGTCTGATTTGTCTCAGTCATTAACTGGTAATCTTGGAACTAATGAGAGACTTCAAAATGCTCTTGCTTTCTTTGCATATTCATTTGCACATGTAAATCTCTTTCTAAAAAAAAAACTGCTCTAGCTGTTGTTTTATTGTTGCTAGAATCCAGCTGAAAATTGCATGTTTTTATTTCAATGCTGTTGACCTGTCTTTTTGAACATTTGAGTATGTCAGTTTGTATACCCCACAAGACCGTATCATTACAGTTTTGATATTATTTAAGCGTTCCTGCATTTAAATGTGAAAGGAAAGGTGATTGTACTTTTACGTATACAGATTCTTCTTGTGGAACAGTTTGGAAGTCGACATTTTAAATTTCCCATCTCTGTCTGCTTTGAGTTTTCTTTTAAAATGTACTGCCTAAGTTGTTAGTGTCATAATGTACTGAGAGACTGAAGGAATCTGATTTGTGAAAGGTATGATTGATTAGTATTACAATGCTTCATATGTCAGGTGAGTGCTGTAGTTTGTCAGTATGTTTTATGAGAGTAAGATTTCAAATTTGTATGATGAGTTTGGATATTTGATAGGTTTGCATAGTTGCTAGGATATTTTCTTTATTGGTTTTTGTTTGGTTGTTCTTTTTTTTTTTTTTGCGGTCTTACTGAATGTAACTTCATTATTTTTTTTTGTTCTCCTTCACTCCAGTCCAGTTTCCCAGTGAGCTTGGGCAAGATTGTTACAATTTGCTGTGGGATTGTTGATGACATTTAATGGATGCATGGAGGAGTTATAGCTTGCTATCTGATAGATGATGAGATTTGGTAAATGCAGGAGGAACTGGCTTTTGATGAACTGTGATTCTTTGTCTGCAGCATCAGCAAGAACAAGGGTGTCGGGGTGGATAACATCCATTTTCTGAACGACGGTCTATGGCAGATGAAGGCGGTGAAATAGTGAGGGGTCTGGGCGAGCGGCTGTGTGTGTCTGTGTGTGACATGTTTGGCGCAGTGTTGACCAGCCCCTGTGATCGTGGGCTTTTCTGTCCCCCGTCAGTTGTCAGTGACAGTTTTTACAGGGCCTCAATTCACAACCTCCCCCCCCCCCCTTCCCAATCCTCCACCTCCTCGTCTTCTTTCTGAGCATGCAGAGGACAGACAATGATTTTGTTGGAAATGTTCCTGAATAAAATGTTACTGCGGACATTGTTGGCACTCGTAAGTGAATTGTGTTTTGAAGTGATATTGCTGCGTAGCTCACTTGCTCAATACTCCGTATGTGATTACATTCTCTTGACATGCAACAGCAAACACAAGCACATGCAAACAATTTACATGCAAGTTTTCTAGGCTTATCCATTTATGCGTTTCTCAGCCAGGTATATATCATAGATGCTTGCATTTTGATTTATATATGCACACATACATTTACTCACACGCCCCAGTATGTCTGACGATGATGTGCTCTAAGTTGTCAGTCTGCTCTGATGTTCTGTGCCACAGAATTGACAACCAGCTCTGTATAACAGAAGGATCATTGACTGCTGTACCTGTACTGGTGGTTGGAAAGTTTGTGGATGTGGAATGCGGTCATCACCACCTTGTGTCAGTTTTAATTGACGTGAGAGACCATTTCAGTATATGTTTGTCTCCAGAGGCCAATCTTAAAGTGAGAAAAAGAAGTTGCTGATTTGTAACTTAAGCCAAAGCAGTATCAGTAATGTGTTTTGGTGAAAGGATTGTTTGTGATGCACTGCAGAACTCGCTGCAGTCTAGGAAGCTATCATTCAGATTCCAAGGTAATGGTGTTGACCATTACTCTATTACATACTGCACTAACACTGACTATGTGACAAATTAAAACATGTCTGTAAAAATTTGGTGCGTGGGGATTTTGTTCTTTTTTTCCCCAGCTATTCTGATCATGAGACTCAGATTTTCTTCCGGATATTTTCTTTTTGATTATTAAAGACATTTTCTGCTACTTTTCCTTATCTGTCATTCTGCCTGTCTCATGTCTTTCTCTGGTTCTAATCTCCTCTCCTTGAAATTTAAAATGGATTATTTTCTTCTACACACTCCTGACATGATGGTTACTAACAACTATACAATCTACATAAGCTTTAACGTGCATTTTACTGTTTTTATCCATCTACAGATGAAACAGGTTCCACAAGACCATCATTGTTAAAGAATCTTCCAGAGTTTATACTCAACTGATGATACCCGTGCGCTGATCTTGACCTAGATGAGTTGTGGCAAGCGTCCAGCACATTATTAACAAGGTTTCGAGGTGGAGCAACTTCTAAAAGACAAAAAAAAAAAAAAAAAAAAAGAAAAGAAAATGATGCGTCAGGATTAAAAACTGAACCCTTTACTGCACTTCCCTGGTAGTATGAGGCCCAAGTACAGCAAATCAAGGCAACCCATACTATTTATCAGCCAGCCAACCACAGAAGCTAAATCATGGCTGCAAACAGAACCAAACTGTGTACAAATCAAAATGCTGAGACTAAAATTCAAAACGGAGATGAGTATTCAACTAAAAGATTAAAACAACATCACCAGCTGTGTATAACTTAATGAATAAATTGTATGAATAAATGCACATCTTCTTTCATAGGAACTGTCCCAAATCATAAACAGTAAATAAGAACAATAACTTCTGCTCCAATTGTAGAAGAGTTAAAGGTAAAGAACTCTTAAGTCATGTAGCACACAGGTAGGTAACGGGTACACTAAAGTTCCTCCCCAAAATTTGAAGATCTAAGCTTGCCCGTATGTCCTCACCTCACACATGTACATAGGAACAGAAATATGCAAAACAAATTAACATTCATTGAAAGAGGATGTGAGACATAAACACTTTGCAGGAGACTCCATACCTTGTTCAGAGATGTTTCACCTGGTGTGATCTTTGAATTGCTGAGGGAGACTAACATTTTTGTCTGATTAAGATTTTTATGGAAGAAAGATATTTAAGGAACTTTCCGGTGTGTTTTTAGAAGGTGTATTTTCAAAGAATTATGTGAAAATCTTTTCTTTTTCTTTTTTTTTTTGTTTTTTTTTTTTTTGTAAATTTTTTATATGACATGTGCATTGTCTTGAACAGCCTTGATATAGCTGTTTGCAGTCAGATGGGTTGTAAGCAACATTTCCTTACCTTATTCAAAGAGTATTCACCACATCTGTCCTTTCTGTTACAGAAAATCATTTTCTGAGACAAAGTGATGAACATGATAATTTTTTTCTTGAAAAGAACAGGGTGTGTATATAAATATATTTCCTGCAACAGAAGAGCTCCATGAATTGTTCCATTGAATATAGAGCAGTCATCAAAATTATTTGCTGCATGATGATTTTCTGGCCTTCTGATCTTAAACACTACAACATGGAACACGCACAATTCTATGCAACTTCAGTGTTCTAGATTATTTGTTGCTTTCAGAGGACTTCAACTTTGGAGATCTGACAGAATGTGGCAAGTCCTACAATCAACCGAGACACAGTTAAGTCATTCCTCATACACTGTGCAAAATATTCTAATGTAGGTATCTAAACAAACTAATTGTATAAGAAAAACCTACTTATCTATTTGTCATTTAGTTTCTTTCTCTGACTGAAGAAGAAGTCTAAAAGTGATCAGTTACTTGATTTGAACTACATACTTCAGGCAAGAATGGGTTCCACAGGACCTTTACATTGTAACTTTTCGGGGATGTTGGTTTTGACTTCACGTTCTTGATGATGAGTAAGGTAAGGTAATGTTGCTTATAGCCCAGCCGACCGTAAAGGGCTCTATCAGGGCTGTCACTGTGTTGGTTCCTGATTATGCCAATCTCACAATCTATTAATTTCACAGAGGCTTTACCATGTCTTGCCGTCCTGCAAACATGTGTCCTCCCTGACCCATACTCTTCGCCCATAAAGTCTCTGTGAAATTTTTGGGACATGAGAGATCTGCCTTGTTAGGAGAGTAGTCAAAAGCAACATCTGCGGTAGATTAATAGTTCATGTGAATAGTCATTTGTTTTATCAACATTTTGGTTTGGTTGGTCGATGGGAATCCAGTTTAATATCCTGTCACATACTGGCATTTATAGACATTGAAATGATGTTATATTACCATTTATATGTTCCCATGGACATAAGTTTATGGGACATTGAAAAGAAGGCCTGTAGAGTGAGACGCAAACTCTGCATACCTAAGCCATTCTCTGCATGTACGAAAATTGTTTCCCCTCTTCTCCTCATACCTGCTTTGATTGAAAAAAAAAAAAGCCAGAAACACCCCCCAGATAGTCTGTTTATATGCTCCCATGGGAACATTGAAAAGAAGGCCTGTAGAGTGAGATGCAAACTCTGCATACCTAAGCCATTCTCTGCATGTACGAAAATTGTTTCCCCTCTTTTCCTCATACCTGCTTTGATTGAAAAAAAAAAAAAAGCCAGAAACACCCACCTGATAGTCTGGGAATAAAACCTTCCTGTGCATTGTGAGTCTCTAGAGACCCATGGTTTTTCTGAGGAATAAAACCCCCAACGTATGTCACTGGTCTCCAGGAACCCATGTTTTTACTGAAGGAATTAAATCTAGTTGCAAAGTGAGGTGACTGCAGGCAGAAATCTAAACAAATTTGTAAAATGATTTATAAGGCTCAGTGTTTTGTCTAGTGATTTGTTTGTCTCTGTTTTTCAGCGCAGCCTTGTAAATCATTTTTCTGATTTGAAGGAATTAAGCCTTGCTGTGGTGTTGTGTTTTTAGTCTTTTGTTTGCAGACAAAAACGAAACAATTTTTAGTACAGACATGGGGCCATGCTTTATCGAGGAAATGGTGAAATATTGTGTGGAGATGGCTTAAAACTGATAAGTTATCAAATGAAAATCATCACTGTGGGTCTTTAAATGCCACTGATGTATGGTGAAGGTTATGAGTGAGTTGTTCTCAGACCAAAGTTTAGGGAGTTGGGTATAGATTGAAAATGTTTATCTTCTACTTGCCTGAAAGGAGTTTGTCCACTAAGTTTGTCAGTTTTGTCCCTAGAGATCTCAAACTGAATCATTTGTAGACTCTAACCTACAGTCCTTTTCACAGTAGTAAAACCAATTGGTCATGTGTGACTGGTAGATGCGGGAGAAGATCAAAGTGATGCAAATGAAGGCACAGTCATTAACACTTCTCTCAGGCACTTAAAATAATTTTTTTTAGCTTCAAAGTGAGGTGACTGCAGGTTGACATTGAGACAACTTTTAAAAGAATTACTATGCCACCGAATGAAAGAGACAAACAAATTGCAAGAGAAAACATGACACACTTTGACCTCTTTGGTCTTCCTCGCGACCGGGCTGTGGCTGTGGAGGCAAGACAAGCAACATTGAACGTAATGAATATGAAGAACGAACAATCTCTTATCTCTTCAAAATGGACGCAAAATGGATGTGGATGGAAAATGAGGCTGCTGGGAAGGAACCAGTGTGAGTGAGATAATAATGATAACAATAATCATGATAATGATGATGATAGTGAAGTTGATGACAAAAAATATTAAAAAACAATAATGCAGAGAGATTTCTACCACTCTTAGATAGTGGTCATACCAGATTAAATCATATGAAAAGCATACACCTACATTAACGTATCTCACAGGGTTGGTCTAACTTATCATATTCCTGCAAGCATGGAGAAACTAAGACATGGGGTAAACGATTTTTTTTTTTTAAACATTGAAATAATTAATAGAATTATATATGCATACTAGGAGAATTAATAATGCATTAACATGGATGATACTGTAGAAAAGATGGAGAGCTTTCCACCTTCTTTATTAAATTAAAAAAAAAAAAAA
>JADBJO010000030.1:1058199-1065699 GCA_016801955.1 Conus betulinus | reverse complement strand
ATGGTAGACAGGAGGGCATCTTCAATCCGGCACCGACGCTGTGGCCGCACACCAAAAATTATGCACCAAGGCCTTTCATAAGGAGTCGAGTATTTATAGTCTGGCACAATTAGATTGTTTCGAGATTTTTTTTATCGTGTCTGAAAGTACTTGATCTTTTTGTTTTCGTTCATTAATTTTTGTTTCGAAGCAGACAAATTGATTTTCGTGTCTTTCTTGGGTTGACTTGATTTTCTTTTCTGTCATATGACCACCAAGGTACGTATCAGGTGGTTCCAAGCAGACAAACTGATCAAAGGAATAGGATTATTTGGGCACTTCGAGCAAAGGACTGGGACTGTTCGGAGGCTTCCAGCTGGTGCAAAGATGGGGTCACGGGTGGGTGAGTGCAAAGGCCTGAAGTGCGCGTCAACTTAGGGGAAGGTCATGTATTTGAAGATTGTGATTTCGTCAGTGAAAATCCCCTCAAACAAGGGAAATGACTGGTGGGGAGTTGTTCGTTTTCACCATCAAATGCAGGCTCAAATTGATGGTGGCCTCAAAACGTTTACGTGGATTATATTGTGTTTTAGAGCAAAATCCTAATTGTGGGGTGTGGCCCTTCGTCCTGAATAATGCGTTTGCTCTTCACACAGTGGCTGTTCAACTCCTCTCACCCCTTCAGTCCTCCTCTCTCCTCTTACTTACCGTCTCTACCTTCCAGTGACTTTTGGTCGGATTGGTCATTCTGTCTGGTCTTTTGGTAGAGCACGTGGGACGTGTGACCTGAATTTTATGGAAGATGTGAAATAATGTTTTGTGTCGAAATAAGTAGGCGCAGCATTTTTTTTTTTCGTTTCCCATTTTAGCGCAGTTTTGCAAGACAGAGGTTTTCCAGTCTTCCTTGGATTTTGCTCTGGACTAATAATGAACAGGACTGCCGCTGAGCACGAGACAAAACCTTGGTTTGAACACCGAGCAGACAGGGAACTGCGGGACAAGCCATCAGAAGTATTTAACATAGTAAATGGTCCTCTTGGGGGGTCCATCCCTCCCTCCCCCCCCCCCCCCCCCCCCCCCCCCCCTCCTCATGGCCACTTGATCTACTATGCACTATGGAGACAGTTATAGGACGGCAGGCGCCGATAAACCAGGCGATGAACGTCGCTGAGAGTCGATTGTGTTCCCGATCGGTCAGCCGGCGGTGAAGGCACCAGTTTCCAACCTGGAATTAACCCGGGCTTGGAAGCAAAGTCGCTGGACTTCATTGTTGCGCCTCTTTGAATATACATCTTTATAGTGGAAACGTCGATGTGGGGGTTCTAGGCGGCTTGCACACTGGAATAGTGTGTGTGTGTGTGTGTGTGTGTGTGTGTGTGTGTGTGTGTGTGTGTGTGTGTGTGTGCGTGTGTGTGTGTGTGTGTGTGTGTGTGTGTGTGTGTGTGTGTGTGTGTGTGTGTGTGTGTGTGTGTGGTGTGTGTGTACACATGTCTCGCTCGTAACCTGTTCGTGGATGCAGACGGACTGAAAGTGATTTGCGGAGGACAGTGCAGATTTTATCGGGTGGAGGAAGACGTAGGGAAGACAGAAGCTGCGCGACCAAGGGATGATGGTGTATGCTACCTTGAGGAATAGAGGGCCCCTGGGCCCCCTTGATGAGTCACGCCTGACCGCACAGCCTGGAGTGCCCGGCAGGAGGCGTGTCGGTGGCCGTCACGCCTTACTGACTTCCACCCCTTAACTGAATTACGCCGGACAGCTTTGATCGTGGCGTCGGCGGGGTCGTGGGTCTGCCCTCCTCTCTTTCACCCCCTGCCCTGCCTGACGTCACACCTGTCAAGACATGTCCGCCATGGCCACAGGTGTGCGGATGTCCTAAGTATGGCGGCCAAATGGAACGCGCGTTCAAATCTTCAGCGAGCAACGTTTCTGTCGACTTTGCAGACTGTGAGCGATTATCGGTATGCCTAATGCCAGAAAAACTAATTTTAAGCAGGAGTGTGGCTAGGTGGAGCGACATGGCCTTGTGTGTCTCAGTCCGTCGGCTGTTCAAGCCTTACCCTCGGTTTAGCTTTTGAAATAAAAGAGCTCTGTCCTGAGCGATGCCAGAAATGGATTCTGGGCGGCTGGAGAAAGGTCGAAGAGATACAGGCCGCTGCGACGCTTCGTGAATTATTAACCTAATGTTGAAGAGAGAGAGAGAGAGAGAGAGAGAGAGAGAGAGAGAGAGAGAGAGAGAGAGACAGAGACAGACAGACAGACAGACAGAGACAGAGAGAGACAGAGAGAGAATGTCAAATGTTTTATCTGTCAGTTTATTTGTCTGTCCGTCCGTCTGTCTGTCTGTCTGTCTATCTGTCTGCCTATCTGTATCTATTTGTCTCTTTTTTTTTTTCCTGTCTGTATGTCTGATTCTATCTCTCGCTCGCTCTCTCTCTCTCTCTATCTCTCTCTCTGTGTCTTCCTCTCCCTCGCTCCCCCCCCCCCCCCTCTCCCTCCCCTCTCTCTCTCTCTGTCTGTCTGTTGTAGCAAAACATGAAACATGTTACAACTAACTGATTGATGATTGAGTTCTGGTCGCACGTGGAAGGGTGGGCTGATTAAAGAGAAAAAAAAAGGGAAAAAAAAAAAATCAATCGGAATTTGATTTCGCCAAAAAATGATTAAAGTCAGACCCAAAGGTTAAGAAAAGGTCATTCGAAACGTATGTATGAATACTAGGACCGTGCAGTTGTACAACATTTTACCAGGTTGTGATTCATGGGTTGAGTAATAAGAACTGAATCGTTAAGAGAGTTAACCGACCAAGAAACAAACAAACAAAAATGTTCGCATGTGCAGTTGTCATTTGTGTTAAGGCGGAGGAGAGGCCTGAATTCAGCATTTTCAGTACAAGTCCCAGTGAGGGAACCACATCCGATTTAGATCTCTCAGAGAGAGAGAGAGAGAGAGAGAGAGAGAGAGAGGGCGGTTCGTGTGCATAGGCCTAATTACGAATTCCATACGCACACGCTTGAATTGCCGTTTCGATTATGTTAGAGTGTCACCACACCTGATTTCGATCTGTCCATTTAGCAGACGACATTGATGAACTTCCAGCCAGTGAGCACCCGTTCTACAGCTCATGTCTGATCTAAAAATAGCGGCTGACACCCAACATGCAAATGGTATTTGCCTGAAGAGACATAACCCCCCCCCCACACACACACACACACACACACACACTGCCCCATAGCTACGATCGGAAGACTACCATGAAAGAACATGTCCCTAAAAGCTTTCGCTATGAGGACGTAAAACTCAACCATTACCAGCTACGACCGTGATTGTATGATAATATTATGTTAATATGTAATGAATCATTTCTTCTGAATTCTACTACGCTTCTTCCAACACACCCACTGGTTCTTCAATAAGTTCAAACTGACGAAATTCACACTCGATTATTAGCTGATAACTGGTTTGGTGCAGTCCGCACCGACAAAGCAAGATCCTCTCGTAAGGCTCACGTGAAACCAACAGGTGAACACCAACCTTACTTTCTACCAATCGCATGGAAGTTTATAGCATTTCAGTGCGTCACGTAGCCCAAAATAACTATCGGCATTTTATTTCAAAAGATAAAACTAACTTCCAAGGATGGATAACGAAACGAAGTTTAAGCTTTCAGATTTTCTCATTCTCTGCTTCTTTCCATTCAAAATTACTTCATCGACATGGAAACAAGATAGCTGTCTTTAAAGACTGTGAGTGAGTGAGCTCTTTAAAGATTGTTCGTCAAAAGGAAAACACTTGCTGATTATGTTCAGTTATTCCCCCCCCCCCCCCCCCCCCCCCCCGCTATGCACTAAAGCCACATGATCACATCCTCTGATTAGTACAAAGAGTTGCTGGTATTTTTACGTCCTCACCCCCTCGCCTGTCTCTTCCTATCATAATGCTTAATACACTCTTATAAGCACTTCAGGGATGCTTTTGTGGGCAGAATCGGTTTGTGGGTTCATTTACACACGATTTTCTTTTATTTTCTTTCTCTCTTTCGTTTTTTTTTTTTCTTTCGTACTTTTTTTTAAGCTGGTAAGAATAAACATTTTATTTGAAAATTAAAGCTCGAACCATAGATTAAGAGCAAATATCAAACATTTAATGTTTGATATTTGTTCTTAATCTATGGTTCAAGCTTTCCTTGCACTCCAAACGACACAGCAAACAGTAGGTCTCGAGAGGCCTCCTGAACCGCATGCTAGTTCAAGGGCTTCGTGCTGTCCCAAGCTCTGTTTTCAAAAAACTGCATGCAGGTGCAGGGTATTCATGACTGTGGTAATTTATTCGTTCTCTCAGCAGGCAGTCGACAGTGCGTGCATGTTCACACCTGGGAAAAAAAATCATGTACAGGGTGTGCGCGCGTACACACTGACTGACTGAAACCATTTACTGCCAGATTAACATAGTGTTGTACTGACCGCGCGTACACACACACACACACACGCACGCACGCGCAGACACGCACGCACGCACGCACGCACACACACACAGATTCACTGCTGGTCACTTCTGTTTAATGGTTTTTTTTTTTTTTTTTTTTTTTTTTTTTACTACATAGCGTTAAGAGCACAGGGTTTCATTGCGCAATGTCGTCTCCCTGGTTGCGTGGCGTTATCAGTCCTATCACTGTGTTTTGAAATCCGCCTGTTAACAACACAGCGAACCACCCGGGGTACGACTAGAACGGCAGATCGAGGCCGTGCGTGGAACAGACCGGAAAAGTCGTGAGGTCGATAAACGTTCCGCGGTCAGTTTGAGTACAGGAGCTGCAGTAGTTCTGGCTGTTTCTCAATTTAACCAAGGAGGCTTCACTGAGGTAGACCATTATGCGCTTCACCACAGGCGTATAAAGAAACACAAGCAAGCAAGCCATTATGTTCTTTCTATCGACGCGTCCTGTCGATGAGTTGCGGCCCTTTGCCTTGTGAAAAGCCCATGTTACGAAGACAACAAAGACAGAGCTTTCGTAACTCAAAATACAAGTAAACACACACACTTACAAATAAACACAGAGCTTTTGTAACTCAAAATAAAGTAAACACACGGAACAAGTAAACACCCCAAACACAAATAAACACAGAGCTTTCGTAAGTTTCAAAGCGAAGCGTGACTGAAGGCGGGAATTGAGGTGAATTTTGAAAGGAAAGTTATTAGTTCCGCCAGACCCTACCCATTCTGCGCCGAATTCGAGAAGACATGTGGCTGCTCGTTCAACGTTTCCATGTCCTGGATGTTGTTTGTTCTTGCCTGCCGAAGACCCAAGAGGTCGAAATGCACCGTGTTTTGTCCAGTAATCTGTTTGGCTGTATTGTTTGGGGGGAACTCGTCAGACAGTTAAACCGCGGGGTGAATGCCGGGAACAGTAGAGACTCCAGTTGTTGGCTGTCGAAGCAAGCTACCATTGCGTTGAGGTAACGTAGGTCAGTGATCTTCTAACTCTCGTTCTGAACCCTTCTACCCAACTATTTATTTATTCATCCAATTACTTATTCGTTTATTTACGAGTCACCTATGCGCACTTTGTGTAGCCTAAACCCATCACTAATCATAAGGGCCATAACTGTTGTCGTCGATGAAAGTCTCATTTTGGCGTAACTCTGAAGCAGTTTTCCCAACAACGTACATTTAAAAATGAGATCAAATAGTGTAGGACTTCGCTTATGCAATGCATTTTCATAAGTTAAGCTACCGACATTTTTTAATGTTATTTACAAAAGACTCACAATACACAGCCATATATCTTAAAAAATTCCTATTGCAATGTTCTCATAAAAATATATTTACAATTGTAATGAATACCAAATGTTGATATATCAATTATTGTAATATTGAATGATAATCTTACTTCAATTTCCGGGGTTACTGTATTGCACTACATTATATCACACATTGAGGTACGGTACTGTATTGAACTACAATGTATCACACATTGAGGTACGGTACTGTATTGCACAACATTATATCACACATTGAGGTACTGTACTGTATTGTACTACAATGTATCACACATTGAGGTACGGTACTGTATTGTACTACAATGTATCACACATTGAGGTACTGTACTGTATTGTACTACAATGTATCATACATTGAGGTACTGTACTGTATTGTACTACAGTGTATCACACATTGAGGTACTGTACTGTATTGTACTACAATGTATCACACACATTGAGGTGCTGTACTGTATTGTACTACAGTGTATCACACATTGAGGTACTGTACTGTATTGCACTACTTGTATCCTACATTGAGGTACTGTACTGTAATGCACTACACTATATCACACATTGAGGTACTGTACTGTATTGCACTACAATGTATGATACATTGAGGTGGGGTGTTGGGAGCGCATCGCTAGACAACAACGTAATCCACTTCTTCTTTTGTTGCTGTTTCCTGTTTCCTCTTTTTTTTTTTTTCTTTTTTTTTTTTTTTTTTTTTTTTCCCCCCTGTCTCCATCCATGACACCCAACACGCCCTGTGTACACACAAAGGGAAGATTCAAGAGCCGCAGTTCCCCTCCCCCCCCCCCCCCCCCCCCCCCCTCCCCCGATGGAGAGAGACAGACACTTGATCACACAACAGCCCCCAGCAACAACACCCAGGGTGGAATGTTGATGATATCAACGGCCGGATCCTCCTCCCTACAGACTGATGGTGTCACTGTCGGTGTCCCTTCATACCTCTCCTCCGAGTGTCACCAGCAGCAGTAGAACAGGTGTTTCAGTGACCGAGCGAGCGAGAGAGAGAGAGAGAGAGAGAGAGAGAGAGAGGTGGTGGGGAGTGGCGAGGGCAGAGGTGGGGTGGGATGGGGGGGGGGGGGGGGGGGAGGGGGGTTGATGCGGGAGGGAAGCTTGGATGGGGAATGGTGGTGGGTGGGTGGGGGGGGGGGGGGAAAGAGGGGTTGGCGGAGAAGGGGGAGAAGGGGGGGGCGTGGGGATAAGGGGTGTTGGTGGTGGTGGTTACAGAGCCATTGTGCCGTAGCGGTGATGTTTACCTGTTGGAGGTCTCGCGTCGCATTGCTCACATTCCTCTCCCACCCACGGGCTGCCCTTGTTCTCGAGAAGTGAAGAAGAAGAAGAAGAATGAAAGAGGAGGAGGAGGAGGAAAGAGAGCACGGCTGAAACAGAGGAAGATAGAGGAGATGGAGGAGGAAAAATGAGAGAGGAGGAGGACAAGAGATAGAGGAGAGAGGGAGAGGAGGGAGGAGGAAAAGAAAAGAAAAACGAGAGCAAGAGATAGAGGGAGAGGAGAGGAGGAGGAGGAAAAGAGAGCAAGAGATGACAGGGAGAAGGAGAGGAGGAGGAAAAGATCTAGGAGGAGAGAGGGAAAGGTACAAGGAGGAGGAGGAAAGGTAGAGAGCAAGAAAGAAGAAGGAGCAAGAAAAGAAGGAGGAGGACGAGGAGGATGAGACACAGGAGAAGAACACACCACACACACACACACACACACACACACACCCCCCCCCCCCAC
>JADBJO010000030.1:1045699-1050699 GCA_016801955.1 Conus betulinus | reverse complement strand
GAAAACGTTCCGGAGTGTCACCTTTCGTTCAGGGGTGCTGCAAGAGCGATGTTCCCACAACCTGTCTGTGCGTTGCCCGAAAGAGACCCAGCGTGACATCTGTATATGGGCGTCAGTTACTCCAAGGGTGGGATGGGGAGAGTTCCGTCTCATTGAATGTAGCCCTTCCACGCCCATATCTCCCACCGTCTCCTCTCTCGTAACCCTGGAGTTCGTCCTCTTTTATAGCCCTAACTCGCCTTTAGCCCCGTGCCTGCCGCCCCACCCCTGCTACCCTCTTTTAAGGCATTCTCCTCTGTTAGTCCTTGCCCCCTAAATTCTTCCCCACCCCACCCCAGCACCCCCATCTTCCCCCTGATTAAACGTTTCTGTCTTTTTTCTTTTCTTTTCTTTTCTTTTTTTGTTTTGTTTTGTTTTGTTTTCGAAGAGGCTGCATCATGTCTCCTGCAAGACACTGCTGTGCAGGTCAATGATGCTCAGCCCGCTTACGGTTACAAACGACGTCCACAAGATCCTCGCCATTGAATCGGCACCACTTGCTATATCTTTGTCATAGAAGAGCGATTGATCAGTACCAACCCAGCGATAGACTCACGTCTTCACGGACGGATCAACAACAACAAGAACAAGGACAACAACGACACGACAACAACAACAATAACAACAACAACAACAGCAACAACAACAACAACAACAACAAAACAACAACAACAACAACAACAACAACAACAACAACAACAACAATCAGTGAGGAACGGGCATGCAGGTGTATTCATTAGACACATAGGTGGAAGACCGACCCTGTGGCTTTTCCTGCTGGAAAGAACTCTATTAACAACAGAGTTGAGTCGCCAACACCACCCCATGCCGTATTTTCCCCTGAAATTCAGACAGTCCGCTACCAAGCACTGTCTCTTCAAGGACCGCAAAACTCTGCTGCTGGAACGTCAGAACGCCAGGAATTAATAGCAGGACAGAACTGCCACAAAACTGCGGGACAACAAGAAAGCTGTCCGTGGCTTTCAAGATGGCCCATTGTCACACTCCAGTGGACCCCATCCGGCTGTAGGATCACAGGAAACGAAAAAAATACAAAAACAAAAAAAAAACAACAAAAAAACAACAACAACAAAAAACTGACGCTCTTTCAAGGCACGCTGCAGAATGGAGCAATTCAACCATCCTGGGATCAGCAGAGAAGCCCAAACCAACATCCACGACCAGCACCAGTCCGAGAGGAAGAGAAGGATAGGTGCAGACAGTGGTGTTGACTTGATACAGAAACTCCAGAGGCACCAGCAGACAGTTCTTTGCTGACAGAGGACTGCCATTGCTGACCACTGACCCACCAACCATTAAGACTCCCCGCACTGACGAATGTCCGTGCGGCACAGGATCCCAGAAGGCAAGAACACATCCTTTAGGACTGCCCCCGCCTGTGAGGCTCTGCGATGTCAAGCCTGGTCAGAGAACGTGGAGTTGCAGGTTCAGCTTTGGGGGTAGCGGCCACGACCTGGGGAAGACTGGGATTGGTCATGGCAGCTAGACTACAGGTCAGACGCAGCCAGTCCTACTGACCGCAGAAGAGGAGGAAGGATTGGCAGTTTTCATTCGACTTTCATTTATCTGGTTTGTTTGTTTCCTCTGAGATACATTCAAGACATTGGCGTATTGGCAGCTGCTCCGGCATCAAGATTTCCCACACGGGCTAAAGTCTGCGGGTACCTCCCTCATAACTACTTGTGGGAAGAGGATTGACATTGGAAGGGAGGGGGGGGTGTGTGTGTGTTCGAGGGGCTTGAGTAGGACGGGGTTGAGGGTGAGGATGTGGGTGGGAGTGGGGGTGGTGGTTAAGTTCTATGAATTATCAGTCTTGATGGGGTGGAGAGGCAACACTCCGCAGGGGATGGGTGTATGTAAAAAATGTTCAAACGTTGGAAAACGTGTTTCTGTCAGTCTGTCTGTCTGTCCGCCCGTCTGTTGTCTATCTGTCTGTTTTTCCGTCTGTCTGTCTGTCTGTCTGTCTGTCTCCACCCCCATATCTATCAATCCATATCTCTCTCTCTCTCTCTCTGATAATGAAACCTGGGCCCAGTTGTCTTGAACTGGCAGGATGAAACAAATAGTTCGAGAAAATCACAAGTTTAAAACACTGGCCCTCACTCCACAAAGCCTGAAGGTTCAACAGGTTGATGCATGACGTGCAACAATGGAAATAATGACCCGTGGGCCGATGCCTTGACTTTCCATGTAGGGAACGGAGCTAACACCAACATCCGTCTGAGTAAAACACGAAAATTTTGAAAGATAAGCTAGCATCTAAGGGTGTGTGTCGTGAGACGTAACTCTTCTCAAGTGAGTGCTCTGTCAGCTGGCTGCATTGTAGAACAAATTGTGGCCATCAACTTTAGGCTGGGTTAGTACTGCTCGCGACGTGTTGTATGGTACCGATGTTTTCTCTTGTGTCTGATGGGTTTGGATGCCAGTCTAGCGTACATCGACAAAGCCATTTTTGTCTGTGTCTCTGTCTTTCTGTCTGTCTGTCTGTCTGTCTCCGTATGTTTTTTCTGTGTCTGTCTGTCTCTCTCCCCTCTCTCTTTCTCTCTTGACGCTGCCAAAAATATTGAAGATCAGAGGGGAAGGCGGGCGGGACTAGATTTTGTGCCTTACTTTTCTTAACTTTTAACCGGGGTTACGGGTATATGGAGGGGGTACACACCCCTCTTCCTCCCTTCTCCCCGCATTTCCTACGCCATTTCTAGTGTATCTCCCTCACGGATGATGCCGTAGTGACTGCCACAGTGTTATATTTCTACACACGGGAAGTTCAGCACGTAGCCATAAAGTGACACAGTATGTTTGCTACTGTAACCCCCCCCCCCCCCCCTTCTTATTATCCCTTCCCTACTTCCCCCACCTCCTCTCCCTGTACACACCGATAACGTCAAATTTTGTTGCCCGGGCGATAGATTGTACGAGGAGCTCCAAGATAACCTCGACACCGGTCACAGGAATTCAGACTGCAGTGTCTTTGAGAGAGGAGGAATCTTTTGTTGCTGGAACAACTACTGCTGTTTGTTGACCAATTAAGAAAACAAACAAACAGGATTAATAGTTCTGTGACCGGTTTTAAAATGGCAATGTCACAGGGTTTTTTTGCTCGTGAGAACGTTAAGAGAGGCCTTTTTGTTAACAGGTTACATGGAGTGGTTTAATTGCAAACATGTTCGACATTCCGTCGGCAGCGCTTTTGTTGCGTCACCATTTGGCGATGCTTGTGTGACATGCCAACGGGCTGTTACGCTGGATATCACCATTCGCATTTTTAGCGTGCTCCCAAGTCACCCGCTGTATCCTTAAGATACTCACACCTTCAAACACGGAAAGGAAGGATGTCACGCGAAATTTTGCGAGATTTCCTTGACACTTTGTGAATCGGTCCCATTCTGTTTTAAAGAAAGGCAGACTTTTGATAGAAAATCACCTCTAATTTTTCTGTTTTGTGTATGTGTGCACTTAAACGCTGTATTTTGTAGTAGTTGATTAGGTATTTTTATTGTTTATTAACCGATGGAAGAATTTAATGTCAAAGGACCAGAAATACAGGCCTTTTTTTAAAAAACGAGTACGCGCCCTTACGAGTGTTAAAAAAAAATCACGTTGTATTAGGTATGTGTATAAAACTAACATGTTCAGTTCAAGTTACGCAATGCATGAACGAAAGCCGTGGGATACGTAACTTGAGCTGGTTAGCAGTGGGCCGAACATCGTAGCCCAGTCTACCATTTTCATAATAGTATTCTGAACGCTTTTGAGGTGAACTTATGTGTGTTGATAAATAGTGACACACAGAGTAGGCCTACATTTCGCAAGAAAGATACGCGGACAACTTTGTGTGTGTGTGTGTGTGTGTGTGTGTGTGTACGTGCGTGCGAGCGCGCGCGCGCGCGCGTGTATGTGTGTATGTGTGTGTGTGTGTGTGCGCGCGCCAGAAATCAGCTTAGTCATTTTGTATGTTGCTGAATGAAAGTTAAAGAAATAAAAAGATTGAAGAAGCATGATTGCACAACTCTGAACAGAGGTAAGATGAAACGTCGGAGCACGACAGTCAACCTACATCCCGTCAATTCTTTATGATAGGACTATCGCTGACATGGCTGCCCCCCCCCCCCCCCCCCCCCTGTTCCTCTGTGTATGTGTGTGTGTGTGTGTTGTGAGAAGGTTGTTATCTGACGGCTGGCCGCCCCCAGTCGATAGATACGGCGAGCGCTGGTGACCTCGGCTCGCTGTCGTTGAGTCGAGGGAGATAACCGCCGCCGGTAACTTGGTAACGGGGAGAACAAACAATAGTGCGAGCTCACTTGTATGGGGGAGGAAGGTGGGGGAAGGGCGGAGGAAAGGGGCGGCAAGAGAGGGGTTGGGATTTTTGTTTTGCTGGGGGAGGGGGGGGGGGGGGGGGGGGGGGGGGGGGGGAGGAGAATAAGCGTTATCTGCTGCACCTGTCACAGCGCGGACTTTACCGATAAAGGTGTCACTGACAGCTATTATCCTGCGCGCGCTGTTGAGCATGGTAATAATTGTTTTGCAATGCTGTCTGCTTGGCCTGGTAAATTTGTAATGAAAAGGACTGTTCAGTTGTTGACCCACTGGTCTGGGGTTCGATGCTTATGATTCCAAGCAGCCAGGTAAGAAGAGAATTTTTTTGTCTTTGTGGGTGCCAACACCCACCCACTCCCCCCTTCCCCCCACTTCCCACACCCTCCCCACCCAACCTCGCTCATCAAGGCCTTAGGACAAGACTTAAAACTGCATGTTCGCCTGTATTAAAGGGCGGGCGCACAGAGATCGACCGACAGACGGAAAGATAGATAGACACGACTCTGTCTGTCTGTCTGTGTCTCTGTCTCTCTTTGTCTCTCTCTCTCTCTTCCTCTCTGTCTCTGTCTCTGTCTGTCTGTCTGTCTCTCTCTCTCTCTCTCTCTCTCTCTCTCTCTCTCTCT
>JADBJO010000030.1:1028199-1038199 GCA_016801955.1 Conus betulinus | reverse complement strand
CATAGCGCTGTGGCTTCTGCCTTACACTGTAGTTCATTCTGCTGTATCACAGTGTCCAAAGCGCTGTGGCTTCTGCCTTACACTGTAGTTCATTCTCCTGTATCACAGTGTCCAAAGCGCTGTGGCTTCTGCCTTACACTGTAGTTCATTCTGCTGTATCACAGTGTCCAAAGCGCTGTGGCTTCTGCCTTACACTGTAGTTCATTGGGCCCCAGCGTGGATGGTCATGGAAGTCAGTTTCATTTTTGATTTTCAAGTGTGTGTGTGTGTGTGTGTGTGTGTGTGTGTGTGTGTGTGTGTGTGTGTGTGTGTGTGTGTGTGTGTGTGTGTGTGTGTGTGTGTGTGTGTGTGTGTGTGTGTGTGTGTGTGTGTGTGTGCTGCTTGCGCGCGCGCGTATGTGCGTGCGAGCGTGTGTGCGTGCGTGCGTGCGTGCGCGTGTGTGTGTATTTGTGTGTGCGTGCGTGCGTGCTTGCGCGCGCGCGCATGTGTGTGTTTCTGAGAGAGAGAGAGAGAGAGAGAGAGAGAGAGAGAGAGAGAGAGAGAGAGAGAGAGACTTTTGACACTTTAACGCTTTGTTACTTTTTTGTCATTACCAAAGAGGTCTTTTGACAAGGGAGGAGGGGGTAACAGAACAGTAACATTACCTCTTCCTATCCTTGCAAACAAATGTCACACATTTATTCCCAGTTTGTATCAAATCAAAGGTAAATAAAAATAAAAAAAAATCGTAACATCTCCGTATGTCCTCGCACTCAGGAGTAACACAGTCACGTAAAAAACAAAACAAACCAAACAAAAATTGGAAAAAAGACAAATTTTAAGACTGACTCGACCGTGCGCTCAATCAATTGATGACATTGTTTCTTACTGACCTCCTTCACAAACGATGAATGATATCATTAATTCACATATCTCTTATAATGCATTATTCTAAATTTAACTACCCATCATCTGTCTAATGTTCAATGCTTCTGCGTTAAATTTCGCAGCCGATTTAATTAGAAGTTCGTGATCTGATGATGACACGACAACGACATTTTGTCTTTTAGCTATATCTTACTGGAAAAATGAACAATTTGTCCCCACTTCATTCTAAGCAGTACAGTGGAACAGAAAGTGCTCTTCGTCGTCAGTAATGTGTCTACCTGCAGGACAAGGAGATTTCTGTGGATGTTTCACATTTCAAACCATTCTTTATTCGCATGAAGTTCTCAACCTGAATCTTAAGTCATCTATTCTGTGCCTTTTATCTATTGTAACATTGAGAAATTTTTTCAGAATGAAATGCATTTTTAAATGAGAAAAACCATGATATTTTATTTTTCTTTACTGTCCATATCTGAGTGCCAATTCTGTTTAAAAGAACAAATAAGCCTGTCTTTAAATTCCACAATAAACTGCTGCTCATTCACTACTTCCTGGATCATCCATACGATTCCAAAACCCTGTTCTGAAAGAACTTTCTTTACTTTATGAGCCCAGTTTTCTTTACCTTTTTCTATTCGTAAAAGCATCATATCATTGGCTTGCCAGCTCAAACGGGACTGGGGTAGCTTCAAGATTTTAAACCACCAGTATTTAAGAAATTTCGCAAATGTACTTATATATAAGGGTATCTGCCCATCTCTCCATATAAAACAGTGTTGGGTGAATGAATTGGTACATGAAGGAAACGCTTCGTGGCATACGTATGCACTTTTTCCATCTGAGATTTCTCATGTACGCCCCGAAATTTCACTGCGTATATAAGAAGAGGTTTATCTGTGCATCAAACATTTTCCAGAATATGCCACAGTCTGTACAATTAAGTTTTCCTAGGGATTTAAGAATTTCAATGGTATCTTTTCTCCCTTTTCCAAGAGATTCTTCCCATGCATAACTGAAAGTTAGTTTTGTTGAAAATATCATTTGTAGATAGGCCCTATTCATATAAATTAACTGCTTGAACATCTGCATTTCCATGAAACCATTTTTCATGCACTGATAGGTGGCCACCCATTCTAAATGCCACCAAATTCTTCTTATCCAAGTTAACTGTTAAACATAAGCGATCCGTTTCTACTTTCAATACATTTAGTTGATTTTGCAAACCTGCAAGTGTTCCGGACAGAACAACCTCGTCAGCATACAGTAATAAAAATAATTCAGCTGCTTCAGGTATTATCTGGATACCATGCCTTCCTTTACTGGACAGTTCTTTAGCCCAGTTCCAGAGAGAGAGAGAGAGAGAGAGAGAGAGACAGACAGACAGACAGACAGACAGACAGACAGACAGAGACAGACAGACAGATCAGTTCCTCCGTTGTTCTCGAGGTGTGTGATACGTGACAGATGCAAGGACACAGGCTCCTTTCGTCCTTCATTCTTTCTTTCTTTCTTCCTTCCTTCCTTCGTTTCTTTGTCCTTCCTTCTGTCTTCACCGCACTCCCGTCTCTCCTCTCTTTCACTATTTCTCCGCCACCCAATTCTCTCTGCTTTTCCATGTGTGTGCGTTCTTCCATGCGCGCACGCGCGCGCGCGCGCGCGTGAGCGCGCGCGTGTATGTGTAAAGACATGTAGGCCTATGGGACATCTATCACAAACCTTTGCAAAGGAAGGGTGCATTCATCCCACCCCCACCCCCTCCTGCACCACTGTCCATCCATCTTCTCTCTCTCTCTCTCTCTCTCTCTCTCTCTCTCTCTCTCTCACACACACACACACACACACACACACACACACACACACACACACACACACACACACACACACACACACAGTACAGAGTCCTTGGCCGCCAATATGATGTAAACCTTTTCGCACACTCTGCCAGACCCTTCTGTCTGGCTGGACGTAACAACAGCTCTAACCACGCTCCCCCCTTCCCCCCCTCTCTCTCTCTCTCTCTCTCTCTCTCTCTCTCTCTCTCTCTCTCTCTCTCCCTCTCCCCCACCCTTCCCCCACTTCTTCGTCTCCTGACCCACCTCAACCCTCACTGTCCTGTCCCCTTTCCCTGCACTCCGTCATTCCCCCTCCCGCCCCCTCCCCCCCCCCTCTTCCCCAGCATTCCTTGTGATGAGTGAACCGTGACGAATGACCTGGGTGACTGTGTCCCCCTGCCCACTTTCACTGCCTGCCAGAACAACGTTGCCAGTACTCATGGACATATTTCTGCCTGGGGGAAGTCAGGAGAAAACAGATCTATTGCCTCCCTACTCCCCTCTCGCACCTCACGCATATAAACACGCAGCTAGCACTATGATTTTTCAGTGGAAGTGTCCATGCGGTTTTGTGCGGTTAGGGTTAGGCCAGGATTCAGAGGTAAATCAGGATTGGGTTTAGGGTTAGGGTTAGGCTAGGGTTCAGAGGGTAAATCACGATTGGGTTTAGGGTTAGGGTTAGGCTAGGATTCAGAGGGTAAATCACGATTGGGTTTAGGGTTAGGGTTAGGCTAGGATTCAGAGGGTAAATCACGATTGGGTTTAGGGTTAGGGTTAGGCTAGGATTCAGAGGGTAAACCACGATTGGGTTTAGGGTTAGGGTTAGGCTAGGATTCAGAGGGTAAATCACGATTGGCTTTAGGGTTAGGGTTAGGCTAGGATTCAGAGGGTAAATCACGATTGGGTTAGGTTAGGGTTAGGCTAGGATTCTAGGGTAAATCACGATTGGGTTTAGGGTTAGGGTTAGGCTAGGATTCAGAGGGTAAATCAGATTGGGTTAGGGTTAGGCTTAGGCTAGGATCAGAGGGTAAATCACGATTGGGTTTTAGGGTTAGGGTTAGGCTAGGATTCAGAGGGTAAATCACGATTGGGTTTAGGGTTAGGGTTAGGCTAGGATTCAGAGGGTAAATCACGATTGGGTTTAGGGTTAGGGTTAGGCTAGGATTCAGAGGGTAAATCACGATTGGGTTTAGGGTTAGGGTTAGGCTAGGATTCAGAGGGTAAATCAGGATTGGGTTTAGGGTTAGGGTTTAGCTAGGATTCAGCCCAGGGTTATGGGCTGCCTGGGATTCTGTCGCGCATCCGGGCTTCGGAGATTCTTCCGGTTTTCCTAACAAAAAAAACCTTTTCAATGCATAACCACAGCCCCGGTGCAAAAGTACGTTATTTAGACTATATTCTTTTTTCGTTTTCTCTTTTGACTTGCACATTGATTCAGGAATCAGGATAAAAGTTAACGAAAACGTGCTGTAATAATGTCGCGATGTTTTGGCTCAGGTCAGACCTTCTCCTCCGCTACTGGTAACTATGGAAACCCAGTGCCACTCGCAGCATGGAGTAAACCCAACAAGAACATCCGACCCGGAGAGGAATGGTGTCCGCCAGGTTCGACTGTTGCCCTAGAAACAGCGCATGGAGGAAGACAGTGCACAGATCATACCAGATCGGTCGCAGCCCCCACCAGAGTGGACGCAAAGATGTGCGACAGGGAGAAACCACAGAGGAAGAAACATCATGGCATTAGCCCTCTGGAACGTAAGAACTCTCAGGTAGGCTGGGAAATGGAAAGAAGCCACCCATGAAATAGACAGACACTGGCACGTGTTCTCGTCTCTGCCTGGTATAGAGATGGAAGAACAGGGGAGAAACGCAGAGAGAAGAAGGGCATGTCTTGCTTTACCGAAGAAAAGAAGACAAGCGTGTATATGGAGTAGGATTTGTATTTGACAAGAACATCAAGGACGCTGTGTACTAGGATGCTGCCGTGACGTCAGTAGGATTACAGCATTATACCTGTCGGCGAAACCTTTTAGTGAGGTGAAAATATATGCTCCTACATCTGACAATGATGACGACCAGTATGGAGAATTCTACTTCCAGCTCCAAACAGTCTTCAATAAAGCTGACAAGAAAGACATCCTCATCGTTCATGGTGAATCGAGTACCGAGATCGGTGTGTCTAGATGCGCAAGAAAACTGGAGAAGAGAACAACATTGGTATAGCCATGTAACGTGATAGAATGGCCCTGCTAAAATATTGTCCAGAGAAGAATTGAAGGAAGGAGACAAAGGGGAGGACAGAGAACAAAGAACTGACAGCACTGCAGAGTGGACAGAGAAAACGTTTAGAGAGACCCAGGCCTGGGCACACAACCCGCAGAACTGGAGGAACTTGGAGAACTGTTCTTCACAATGTTGCCCCGACTTCCCATGGAGTTAAGGGAGGAGAGGAGAAATGTTAGAATCTCTTTTTTTTTTTTTTTTTTTTTTTTTTTTGAAAATGTTTAAGATCAGCAGAAAGCGTGTTATTTATTATTAAGGCAGAGAAAATGAGTAAATCGGGGATAGTGTGCGGATTAAGAAACACTTATTCTCAAAACACGAGAAGATTTAACTCTGTATATTTGACTCCTGTGCCCCGTAGGAAATCACGAGGAGCAGAGAAGATGTAAAAAAGTTTGCCGTTTTGCTTTGGACGGCAAAACAGTTGTACACGGCGTCCAAAGTTATGACAATGTTTACCTTCAGTCAGTTTGACTGCGAACTTAGTGCGCCAACAAAAGATGGTTGGGGTAAGAGTCTGTTACCACTTTAGCTATTTTGTGAACGTTAAGTTTTTTTTTCTCTATTGGTTCTATTTCCATGCCACTTTACTGGCATCACCCTCACACCACTCATTCCAGCTTCCGGTCCACAGCCACACTCCGGCTTGTCCCACCGCAGCCGCCGCAATCGATAGAAAGTTGTCAGTGTTTAGTCTCAAGAGGCAACCCACTAGAGAAGACACTGCACTGTTGCCGAGTCACTTCGGTGGTGTTCAGTGGTGTCTGTTCTGATCCGGCACACTCAGGACACTCTCTGCCAAGCTCCTTTCTGACGACAATAATTGCTTCTTCGCGGCGCCAGCGTGAGTGAGCGTTCCTGTCCAGAGGGCGCCACCATGTCCGTCCACTTCCCCATGAGTTTGTCAGTACCTGCAGCATCGACACACAAATTCACTGGGGGCGAAGACGCAGAGAGGAAATGGAAGTTGAGGTCACTATGAGCAAGGCATGATGGGTCATAAAACTTGAGATTTTTTTTCATGCTGCTGGTCGATGAGGATGAAGATGATGAATGTGTTGCTGTGGACATCCACTTCGGTCTTAGACTGCGAGTATCCTTGGATAGTTATCTACTCCTGTCATCCAGGCCCGAGAGATACAGACACCTGCAGATTTGGTCAGTTTCCGCCCTCTTTGCTCCAGCGAACTGTTCAGACGGCCCTGGACTCCATTGGTAGGCAACCATCAGGCTGACGTGCACAGCCACCCAAGAAGATATGGCAGACAGGGGTATAGAACTGTCACAGGAGATCGGGGATGAGGAAACTAACACTACACTGATACCCACGGGAACAACGACATGGAGAGCGCAAATACATCGGTTGCTTCCAGTTGGGTGCTAGCGGGATTCGAATTCGCAAAACTCTGACCACCACGAACTCGGTCTATCTACCACTGAGCCCAAACGCTCCAGTCGGTGAGAAGTGGACTGTTTATCAGAACGCAGTGAAGGTGTGTCCTCATCACGTTTGGTCAGCCAGCGCCACGCTGTAAACTGTGGATGACCAGTTCTTTGAGGATGTCATCATTGAACTGTAGTGGTCATATAACTTGTGGAGAGCGCGGCTACGATTCCTCGCGAGGTCAGTGTGGATCGTTCTTGTCTGGCGCTATGAGAAGCATGTGGAGGTCAAGTTTGTGGTCGCAGTTATTAGTACTGTCAGTTACAACTCTCTCTCTCTCTCTCTCTCTCTCTCTCTCTCTCTCTCTCTCTCTCTCTCTCTCTCTCTCACTCTTCTGAGGGGCTATGGCCTAACAGAATAAAGATCTGAATCTGAATCTCTCTCTCTCTCTCTCTCTCTCTCTCTCTCTCTCTCTCTCTCTCTCTCTCTCTCTATGGCCTAACAGAATAAAATCTGAATCTGAATCTCTCTCTCTCTCTCGTCTCCTCTTCTCTCTCTCTTACAGTTTCTCTGTCTTAGGATTAAGGATGGGATGATGTTCCCATATGACAGACTGGACCCAGTGTGACCTTGAGGGGGACAGGGTGGGGGGGGGGGGGGGATCAGGTCAGAGAGGAGGGAGGGGTGCATTGGGATGGGGGAAGGGGAGGAGTAGAGAGAAGCGGGGGTCCTTATCCACCACTGTCACAGTGTCGCCCTCCATTGATCCACAGGCCGCTCTCCACAGCCAATCAAACATTTGGACACACACGCCACAGCCAATCAAACGCTTGGACACACACGCCACAGCCAATCAAACGCTTGGACACACACGCCACAGCCAGTCAAACGCTTGGACATCACCACAGCCAATCAAACACTTGGACGCAAGGGTCACTGCCAGTTTAGATAACTGGACATAAGCGTCGCAGAGAATGAAAGCACGTTACTGGCAACATTTACTGCAACCATCACTCCCCCCCCCCACACCTTACTCCCTCCCCGCCTCCTCACCCTTTCCATTCATTCCTCTCTGTCTATTGTTTACAACAGCAACAATAGCAAGAAGAAGCACACACACACACACACACACACACACACACACACACACACACACACACACACACACACATTTACTCGCATCTATATACACACACACACACACACGCGCGCGCGCGCGCACCCGTACACCCACCCCCCTACTCCCCACACCCCCCACACACACACACACACATACACAGATTAATAGAATGTTCTCTTCAAAACATTACCCTCCCGTCCCTTCCGTTTTCTCCGACCCGTTTCTTGGCGAGCGTTTAAGACATGTTGAACTCTGGTTGGCGTACACAATAACAGCATGCATCGTCACAAGGTCTGACCTGATTTTACCGGCATTTACAGGAGGGGAAGGACAGAAGAGAAGAGATAGTGAGGGGTGGGGAAGCTTATGATACTCTGAGAGATATTAGGGGGCATTTTGTTCTGTGCCAGTTTGTTGTAGTCTCTGTCAATTTGTAGTGTATGTCAGTTTGTAATCAATGTCAATTTTTGACTAGCTTACATAAACATTTTTAAGGGAATATACGTGAATAGTGGATGAAGTACCTATTTACGTTTCTTTTTCTCTATCAAAGCCTATGTTCAAATTTTGGCAGAAAAAAAAAAATTAGTGTACTTGTTTACAGAATCCTTACAGTATAGACATTATCTTCTGTGTACGTCTCATAGTCTGTTCTCTTTCTCTCAAGTTCTACAATTTGAATAAGTGTCGTTAGAGAGTAACCATATAGGAAAAGGGAGTAATCACAAACAATAGATATCCAGAAAAACATTTACTCAAATCCTTGAGGATTTACAGCAATGCGCTTCGCTCTAAATGCTTTTTGTTATGATAAATCTCGAGAGTCTTCAGAAATGTATGGAACTGCGTACCACAACGCGTGTACAAACAAAACAAACAGGCTGTTCCCTGCCTCATTTCATTTCCAATTTCCAAAACAAACAAAGTTTGAATGTCTAGTCTCTGACTCAGTTCTTTGCATTTGAAACTCATCTTATTTTCCAATACGGACTGAAACAAGGTAAATGTTGTCTGCAGACAGCAGAGATTAGAAAGGAAGTCTTCTGATTGAGTATCGCCGGGTTTTTTTTTGTTTGTTTGTTTTTCTTTTGCCCTATGCATCAACAGTGTTCATGTCATCTGACAGGAACACAAATCGACGAGAAGAAACAAACAAAGAAGACACAATCATCAGGGGAAAATAACGCCAATCTTTCCACTGCAAACAAGAGTTGCCTTTTCTCATAGCTTGTGGGTCAAGCTGATAGATCCAGTTCGTCAAATATTTGATTTGATGTGCACGCCTGGACAACGATCGGAATATGGACAGTCTGCATCACAGGCGCATCGTTTCACACTCATGTTTTGGCATGGTTTCTCTCTCTGATTGAACTCATTGATGGGACAAGATTGCCTTTGGCATGTTCACCAGTGGCATGTTTGTCCCAAGACAAAACAGACGGGTCATTCTCGTTGAACTCGGGCTGAGAAAACGCAGCTACTCCCTAGGCAGATTCCCGAACATCGTCTGTTGTGATCCCTTCTAATGTTTCAACCCTCCCCGGTCAGTGTTGCGGACAGGTTGACGATGTGTCTTCTTGGGTGGCTTGACGCGCCAGGTGCACGGCAGGCAGCGTCCAGACGTTTGCTACGTGTGCGGGGGGCGGGGGGGGGGGGGGGGGGGGGGGGGGGGGGGGAAGGGGGAGGGGCTCTTGGAACTCACAAACAGCATGGCGTGAAACGCGCGGACAGTGAAGATGAAAGCGCGGAGTTTCCCGCGGGAAGGGGAAGCCGGACCCATTGCAGATGAAACGCTCTCACGAATCGTGGGACGAGTTCTTCTTCTAAACGTCTCGGGTTGCCTTACCTGCCGGCTGTTGGGGGGCACAGTTCGCTCCCCTTGTCTGATCAAAGGGAGAGAAGACAATACGTTCTCACAGCATCCGTACTCTCTGTCTGTCTGTCTGTCTGTCTGTCTGTTTGTCTGTCTGTTTTGTCTGTCTGTCTGTCTCTCTCTCTCTCTCTCTCTCTCTCTCTCTCTCTCTCTCTCTCTCTCTCTCTCTCTCTCTCTCTCCCTCGCCGCTTTCATCTGTGCTTTCCCCGATGTTTCCGAGTCTCCTTTACTGTGGTTTACTGGACAGCATACATCGCAATTTAAATGATACAATTACAGAGGGGAGGGGAAGAGACCGACAGACATGCTAAAGGAGAGGCAGACAGACAGACAAACTGACTGACTGACTGACTGACTGGCTGACTGGCAGACAGAGAGAGAAAATATTATTTATAGAGGGAAAGGAATAAGCACAACGGCGGTGGCTTTTTTCATCCAGTCCTCAAACAAAGAAAAAGATATCTGCAAATATTTGAAAATAAAACATCGCATGGAACTGCATATCAACACATGCACGACGAGAAATACATAACAATCCACAATGAATAACCCAGTCTGTATTTAGAGGACGAAGTGAGCGAGGAGAGAGGGAGGGCGGAAAGGACGAAGAGCAACTCAGAGAGAGAGAGAGAGAGAGAGAG
>JADBJO010000030.1:1015699-1020699 GCA_016801955.1 Conus betulinus | reverse complement strand
ATTTTTAACTCCTCCACCATCCCATCCCTACCACACCGCCTCCCCCCCTAACAGTTTTTTTTTTTTTTCGTGTTTTTTTTTTTTTTCCAAGTTGTGAATGTTTGAAATGTTAAAATTTTATGTAGGAAGGAATTCTGTTTTACGTCTCGTCACACATATAGGTGATTGCAGACGTCTAAATAACATAGTGTTTACAATTTTAGACTATTATCATAAAAGAAGAGAAGAGGACGATGTGGTTACATAGAACAAAAATAAAGGACAGATGAATTATAGGACAGTAACTAAAAAATTATAGAAAAAAATAAACTAAAGTAATCTAACTTACGATTATGATTATAAAATGTTCCTTAATGGACTTTCCAAAAGGTGTCTCGTTAATTTAACAGAGAGAAACAACTGGCAACGAATCTAAAAAGTCAAACACATAAACATGCCCAGTGTCAGCACTTGTTATAACACCATTCAAAAAAGGGTTTCGTTAGTTCACAATCAAAAATCACATGTTGAACTGAAAGATCCCCACGACATACACACTTAACAGTCTGGCAATACTTGGTTCGTAGGGGATTACATAAAAGTCTAAAAGCCAGGCTTGAAACCGGTCAGCTAATCGACACAAAGTTTGACAGAGTTTGCTGACGAGGTTTTGATGAGGAAACTGTATTGACTCCAGAAATCCCTTTCGATGATATGACTAATTTCCTGTGTGTGACAAAGGACAGTCAACCTTAATACTACCTAATATATTCTTTGCTCCCCTTTTTGCTGCTCTATCTGCTTGATCGTTAAAAATGAAGGAGGTGTGCGATGGGACCCTCGAAAATACAACATTAGTACCCTTTCATGTAAAGACAGTGCAACATGTACTTAATCTCAAAATATAATTCCTCTCTCTGTGTATTTTCAAAACAATGCAAACTTTTTAATACTGACTGTGTGAGTGTGTGTGTGTGTGTGTGTGTGTGTGTGTGTGTGTGTGTGTGTGTGTGAGAGAGAGAGAGAGAGAGAGAGAGAGTATGGTGCGTGTTTTTAGGTCTTTAATTCTTTTTTAAATTTCATTTTCTCCAACTAAAATCTCAGAATGAATGGCGTGATGACCTAGAATATAGCAGCAGAAATATTAGGACACAGTTTAGAATGTGAAAATATATAATAGTTAACCGATATCTGCGTGTTGATATCAATTATACGTGGAAGTGTTTGTCTTGAAATTGAATGGCGTAGGCTCTGGGGAATTCGAAGACAAAATAGAATATGCAAGTCTTGCAATATTACTTCCCTAAGCGACAAGTTCCACTTGCTTTTTAATTGTGAAAAATACCATGAAAATCGAAACTAGTTTTCATGCAAATATTTCTTTTTTCTTTCTTTTTTTTTTTTTTTTTTTTTTGTAAAATCGATGTTTTCACCGTGCATTTGTTTGAGCAAGGTGTATCAAGCCAGGAAATTTTGTCGAGTTGTACAATGTTTATCTGTCGACTGGTTTTATTTTCGTTCGTAGACAGGTTGCTTTAAGGTAATATTTGCTGAAAAGCATTAGTCTTCCATGCCTCCCTAAGGGATTAAAGGGGAATAACATTGTTAACTGCTCTCTCTCTCTCTCTCTCTCTCTCTCTCTCTCTCTCTCTCTCTCTCTCCGTGGGTGGGTGTTGTGTGTGGGTGTGGGTATGTGGGTGTGCGCGCGCGCGCGCGCGTGCGAGCGTGTGTGTGTGTGTGTGTGTGTGTGGTGTGTGTGTGTGTGTGTGTGTGTGTGTGTGTGTGTGTGTGTGTGTGTGTGTGTTGTGGAAACAAAGCTCAAAGCTACGTCAAACCCAAGACAAAAACAAAACAAACCACACACAGCTGGATCAAACTGATCAACAATGAAGAGGGTCAGGATCTGTACCCCCGCCTTTCGGCTGGTTGGAGTTTCATTGAGCCTGTTGAAGACACACACACCTGGTGAGAGTTCCTTCTGTTGATCTAATTGATTCTGTGTGTCTGCCTCCTGGTTTGTTTTTTGCATTTGTCGGTTGTCTGTTTACCACACTTCATCATTAACAGCGTCAAATTGTCACATTTGATGTGTAGACACACACACACACACACGCACGCACGCACGCACGCACGCACACACACACACACACACACACACACACACACACACACACACACACACACACACACACACACACACACACACGCTGCTCGACATGCCGGCAAAGGCTCGACATGCCGGCAAAAAGATTTAGTAAACCTACGCGAGGGAAGGGGACTCCAAGACAGGCGAATAGACGGAAAGCGGGAAGAGATGCCGATCCTCTGCCTCTCTTCGTCTTTGGATTGGCGAAGGCCTGGCCACAGAAAGGCATTATGGAAAGGAAAGAGACGCGCCGTGTTGGTCAGCCGTGGTGGGTTTACTAGTTGGGCTGATAGCGAGAGAGCAAGTGGATCCGTGTTCCTATCGGGGTGGGACCGGGGACCGACCCAGACAATGACAACCCGTCAGGTGTCAGACTGATCTCCTGATAGGACCGGTGTTAAGCCTCTCTGTCTCTGTCTCTGTGTCTGTGTCTGTCTGTGTCTGTCTGTCTGTCTCTCTCTGTCTGTCTGTGTCTGTCTGTCTGTCTCTCTCTGTCTCTGTCTCTGTCTCTGTCTGTCTGTCTCTCTCTCTCTCTGCGTGTCTCTCTCTGCGCCTGTCTGTCTGTCTGTCTGTCTGTCTGTGTCTCTGTTTCTGTCTCTGTCTGTCTCTCTCTCTCCCTGTATGTGTGCTTGTGTGTGTGTGTGTGTGTGTGTGTGTGTGTGTGTGTGTGTGTGTGTGTTGTGTGTGTCTGTCTGTGTCTGTGTCTGTGTCTGTGTCTCTGTCTCTCTCTCTCTTTCTGCGTGAAGCGCACGTTTGTGTTTTTATAAGGCCAACCCACAGGTGCATCTGTATGCGTGCGTGCGTGTGCCCGTGCGGGCGCGTGTCTGTGTGTATGTGTGCGCGCGCGCGCGTACGCCCTCGCTTTGCGAGTTCCTTTCTGCAAAAATGGTTCATTTTCCGTACCCGTCTCGGTGACCCTTACTCCCATTCCACTCATTCCGGCTCCACCGGCACACAGCCACACACAGGCTCGTCCTTTTTGCAGCCCCAGCATCCGGTACCTAGTCCCTAGGGAGCAATCGACATCAAGACGTCATGGGGCAACTCACTGGAGGAGGCACGTGCTTGATTTCACCCCCCTTAAAGCACCGGAGTAAAAAACCCTTTCCCCCGCCCCCAAGGGACTCATTCAGCTGGTGTGGCGGTCAGCCCACGGGTGGCCGCTGAGACAGGTCAGCGAACAACACCAGGCAAGAGTGCTGATTAGGTCTGCCCCAGTCAATGACTCTGGGTCTCCGCGTTCTCGTAATACGCGTGTGTAGAGAAAAAGAAAGAAAGAAAGAAAGAAACGAAAAAAAAAAAACAATCACCGAACAAACAATGAACTCACCCGTTTTTTTTTTACTTTTTTCTTCTCTTCTTTACTTCGTCCTCCTCCTCCTCCTCCTCCTCATCTGCTCATCAACTCCTTCTTCTCCTCCTCCTCCTCCTCCTCCTCCTCCTCCTCCTCCTCCTCCTCCTCATCTTTATCTTCTTCTTCTTCTTCTTCTCCTCCTCCTCCTCCTCCCCCCCCCCCTTCTTCCTTTTTAAATAAAATCGCCTCCTTTTCATTCTCTTCGTCCTTGTACTTCTTTTTCTACCCTCCCCCTCCCCCTCCTCCCTCCTCCTCCTCCTCTCCTCCTCCTCCTCTCCTTCTTCTTCTTCTTCTTTCTTCTTCTTCTCCACGTAGGTGGGCTTCAGCCATGTCTGCCCTCTCATCCCCTGGAGGGCCCCCAGAGTTAAGGGGAGTAAACCCCGTTGTCTGTCTGGTCCACTTCTCCGTAGTAGGAGCAGTGAAAAGGCGACACAAGGTGAAAAAAAAAAGTCTGCACAGATGGTAGTCCAGTCCACGAGGTTGATGACCTGCTGCTGCTTGTTCAGCTGGTCGTGCCTACCCTGTGTCTGTGATGTCTTGTGCGGAGATTCTTCTTTCGGGTAGGAAGATGAGAAATAGAAGCTACATAACACCCATAAGATAATGGCAATATTTCGGTTTATTTGAACCTTTCTCGAACCACACTGGCCAACTGGGTATCTCATCTTCTGTGCCCCCCCCCCCCCCCCCCACCCTCACCACCCCGTCCCCGTCCGCACCCCCAGGTGATTTTCAGTCCACGCCGCGCATTCCGGCTCCACATGCATCGCCACGTCCAGCTGCAACATCAGCGCCGCCTTCGACAGGGAGCGGTTAATACCAGATCGCCATTAGGCCACTCACCAAAAGAGAATCCGCACCGCTGCCGAGTCTCTTCGGTGATGTTCAGTGTGCCTGTTGAAATCCAAGATTCGCAGGTTAAGGCCCCCATACTTAGGGCAGTAGTGGATCAGTCGTGAGAGCCAGCATGAGTTTGCAGTCCCTTCTGGAGAGCGCTGTCACGTCCGTCCTCCGACAGTTACCATCACTTTGCCGATGATGACAACTTCCACACGAACTCACGACTAGCATGGGCGTGAAGAGGACATGGAAACGGAGTTCACCAGAAGAGCAGGGCATAAAAGCGCCCAGCAAATTTGAGCTACTTTGTCTCTGATGTTAGTTGACGCTGTTGTTGCTGCTGCTGCTGCTGCTGATGATGATGATACGGAGTTCCATTCTAGACTGATATTGCATAACAGGACCGTACTCCAGGCTTCTATTTCATGAGGTACCCCGGCGACAACCAGGCCCGAGAAATACAGACATCTGCAGTGCTGGTCGGGAGATTAGAACAGCACTTTCAGGGGCGCATCCGTTAAGTGGATGAAACTCACTGTGTGGTTCCAGTTTTGACATTCGAGTCCACAGGACCCTCAACACCGAGTAGAAATCAACGGGCTTTAACAATGCAGGGTTCATACGACTAGAATGTCCTTGAAAGTCCTTGGATTTTGAGGACACCTTTTCGAGGACTCAAAG
>JADBJO010000030.1:1003199-1005699 GCA_016801955.1 Conus betulinus | reverse complement strand
AAAAATAGGGAAAGCAGGAAAGGCAAGGAAAACAGGAAAAAAGTAGGGACAGTAGGAAAAAATGAAGAATGCAGGAAAAGGTAAGGAATGTAGGAAAAAATAAGGAAAGTAGGAAACGGTAAGTAAAGTAGGAAAAGGTTAGGAAAGTAAGGAAAGGTAAGGAAATAGGAAAAGGTTAGGAAAGTAAGGAAAGGTAAGGAAAGTAGGAAAAGGTTAGGAAAGTAAGGAAAAGGTTAGGAAAGGTAAGGAAAGGTAAGGAAAGTAGGAAACGGTAAGTAAAGTAGGAAAAGGTTAGGAAAGTAAGGAAAGGTAAGGAAAGTAGGAAAAGGTTAGGAAAGTAAGAAAAGGTTAGGAAAGGTAAGGAAAGGTAAGGAAAGTAGGAAAAAAGTAGGAAGTAAAAGTAGGAAAAGGTTAGGAAAGTAAGGAAAGGTAAGGAAAGTAGGAAAAGGTTAGGAAAGTAAGGAAAGGTAAGGAAAGTAGGAAAAGGTTAGGAAAGTAAGGAAAGGTTAGGAAAGGTAAGGAAAGTAGCAAAAGGTAGAAAACATAGCGGAAAGTAGGAAAAGGTAGAGAAATATATAGGAAAGTGGAAAAGGTAGAGAAACATAGGGAAAGTAGGAAAAGGTAGAGAAATATATAGGGAAAGAATGAAAAGACAAGGAAAACAGGAAAAAAAGTAGGGAAAGACAGAGGGAAAGAAGGAAAAGGTAAAGAAACAGAAGGAAAGAAAGAAAAGGTAGAGAAACAAAAGGAAAGAAAGAAAAGGTGGAGAAAACAGAGGAAAGAAGGAAAAGGTGGAGAAACAGAGGGAAAGGAGGAAAAGGTAGAGAAAAGAGGGGAAGGAGGAAAAGGTAGAGAAACAGAGGGAAAGGAGGAAAAGGTAGAGAAACACAGAGGGAAAGGAGGAAAAGGTAGAGAAACAGAAGGAAAGAAAGAAAAGGTAGAGAAACAGAGGGAAAGAAAGAAAAGGTAGAGAAACAAACAGGAAAGAAGGACAAGGTAGAGAAACAGAAGAAAGAAGGAAAGGGTAGAGAGAACAGAGGAAAAGAAGGAAGAGGTAGAGAAAGAGAGGAAAAGAAGGAAAAGGTAGAGAAACAGGGGGAAGAAGGAAAAGGTAGAGAAACAGGGGGAAAGAAGGAAAGGGTTAGTAGAGAAAAAACAGGGGGAAAGAAGGAAAGGGTTAGAGAAACGGAGGAAAGAAGACAAGGTAGAGAAACGGAGGAAAGAAGGAAAAGGTAGAGAAACAGAGGAAAGAAGGACAAGTTAGAGAAACAGAGGAAAGCAGAAAGGTAAGAAACAGTGGGAAAGAAGGAAAGGGTAGAGAAACAGAGGAAAAAGGAAAAGGTGGAGAAACAGAGGAAAGAAGGGAAAGGTAGAGAAAAGAGGGAAAAGAAGGAAAAGGTAGAGAAACAGAGGGAAAGGAGGAAAAAAGGTAGAGAAACAGAGGAGGAGAAGGAAAGGGTAGAGAAACAGAGGAAAGAAGGAAAAGGTAGAGAAACAGAGGGAAAGGAGGAAAAGTTAGAGAAACAGAGGGAAAGGAGGAAAAAGGTAGAGAAACAGAGGAAAGAAGGAAAAGGGAGAGAAACAGAAGGAAAGAAAGAAAAGGTAGAGAAAACAGAGGAAAGAAAGAAAAGGTAGAGAAACAGTAGGAAAGAAGGACAAGGTAGAGAAACAGAAGAAAGAAGGAAAGGGTTAGAGAAACAGAGGAAAAGAAGAAAAGGAAGAAAAGAGAGGAAAAGAAGGAAAAGGTAGAGAAAAACAGAGGGAAAGAAGGAAAAAGGTAGAGAAACAGGGGAAAGGAAAGAAAGGGTAGAGAAACAGGGGGAAAGAAGGAAAGGGTAGAGAAACGGAGGAAAGAAGGAAAAGGTAGAGAAACGGAGGGAAAGAAGGAAAAGGTAGAGAAAAACAGAGGAAAGCAGGGAAAGGTAGAGAAACAGTGGGAAGCAGGGAAAGGTAGAGAAACAGTGGGAAAGAAGGAAAGGGTAGAGAAAACAGAGGAAAGAAGGAAAAAGGTGGAGAAACAGAGGAAAGCAGGAAAGGTAGAGAAACAGAGGAAAGCAGGGAAAGGTTAGAGAAACAGGAGAAAGAAGGAAAGGTAGTGGTAGAGAAACAGAGGAAAGAAGGAAAAGGTGGAGAAACAGAGGAAAGCAGGGAAAGGTAGAGAAACAGAGGAAAGCAGGGAAAGGTAGAGAAACAGAGGAAAGCAGGGAAAGGTAGAGAAACAGGGGGGAAAAGAAGGAAAGGGTCGAGAAACAGGGGGAAAGAAGGAAAGGGTAGAGAAACAGAGGAAAGAAGGAAAAGGTTAAGAAACAGAGGAAAGCAGGAAAGGTAGAGAAACAGAGGAAAGCAGGAAAGGGTAGAGAAAACAGGGGGAAAGAAGAAAAAGGTAGAGAAAGAGAGGAAAATAAAAAAAGGTAGAGAAACAGAGGGAAAAAGGAAGAAGAAAAGAATAGAGAAACAGAGGGAAAAAGAAGGAAAAGATAGAGAAACAGAGGGAAAAAGA
>JADBJO010000030.1:995699-998199 GCA_016801955.1 Conus betulinus | reverse complement strand
CGAGTGTGTTGTGTTTTTTAAGTGTGTGTGTGTCACATGGGAACCATCGAGTGTGTTGGGTTTTAGAGAGAGAGAGAGAGAGAGAGAGAGAGTGTGTGTGTGTGTGTGTGTGTGTGTGTGTGTGTGTGTGTGTGTGTGTGACATGGGAATATCGAGTGTGTTGCGTTTTAGAGTTTGTGTGCCACATGGGACACTACGTGTTGTGTGTTTCAGAGTTCACGAGTCACATGGATCACCGAGAGTTTTGTTTGGAATTTGTGTGTGTGTCACAAGGTGTACCAAGTGTTATGTGTTTCATGTGAGGACACGGCGTGGTGTTTTGTTTAGAGTGTGTGTGATACATAGGATACCCAGTGTCATGTGTTCAGAGTTTGTGTGTCATACAGGACACCCCGTGTCATGTGTTTAGAGTTTGTGTGTTATGTGTTATCCATCAGCATTAAATCATGTGCAGTGTGGTCTCGAAACTTAGCGGACGTGGTGTAGCGCATATGGACTAGTCCGCACGCAGTGACTCCTTTCTTGAGGAAACTGAAACCGAAACTGTATCATACAGGACACTCAGTATTATGTATTTTGTGTATAGAGTTTGTGTGTCATATTGGACACTCAGTATTGTGTGTATAGAGTTTGTGTGTCATATTGGACACTCAGTATTGTGTGTATAGAGTTTGTGTGTCATATTGGACACTCAGTATTGTGTGTATAGAGTTTGTGTGTCATATGGACACATCCAGTGTTTATAGGTTTGTGTTTATTGGACACTCAGTTTATGTCATATGGGACACTCAGGTTTAGTGTTTAGAGTTTGTGTGTCATATGGGACACTCAGGTTTAGTGTTTAGAGTTTTGTGTGTCATATGGGACACTCAGGGTTTAGTGTTTAGAGTTTGTGTGTCATATGGGACACTCAGGGTTTAGTGTTTAGAGTTTGTGCTATGGGACACCAACTGTTGCATGTAGCGTGTCTGCCACTTGGGACTCCGAGAGCTGTCTGTCCAGAGTTTGAGTGTCGTGTGTGACAGCAAGTGGTATGTTTAGAGTTTGTGAGCCACGTGGGAAGTCTAAGGGTTGTGTGTTTAGAGTTTTCAAGTCAGACGGAACGACAATCGTTGTGTGTTAAGGTTTTGTTTGTCCTTTCGGACACCAAGAGCTGTGTGTTTAGGCTTCGTTCGTGTGTCACAGGGTACAGCGTATGCTGTTTGCTTATTCATTTTTAGTTTGTGTGTCTCAGGATGCACACATTTTTTTTGTTTCTTTGTTTTATTTTGTTTGTTTTCTTAGTGTTTGTGTGTCACAGGGTACGCCATAAATATTGTGTTTTAGAGTTTGTCTGTTGTAAGGGACACACAAAATATTGTGTTTTTTTGCCGCTTGTCACGTGGGAACTTGTAAAAAAAGTGCATCGTGTGACACACTGCAGTGGTGTGCTTTTTGTTTGTTTTTATTTGTTCATTTATTTTAGAGTTTTCATATGCTTTTAAAGTTTGTGTATTACATAGGACACCAAAGCGTTGTGTGCGTTTTGTTTGTTTATTTTATCTTTTCATGCAGTTATCGTGTCACATTGTATAGAACGCCAAACATTGTCATTGATGAGTTCATCTTGATGATACAGGTAGACAGAGAGCCTGTTTTTTTATGTGTGGAGTGGAACTTCGATCATGATTCTGTGTTAGAGATCTGGTGTGACACCGATAAATCGCGTGTTATCTACAAGGACATAGAATGTCGGTGAATTAAGCCCTGTGTGATACCGAGGAAAGGCTGACATATACGAGTTCCCCTCTATTGTATCAGTCAGCCTGTCATGTGATGATGTCACCCGGGGGGTGATCTTTATCACTCGTTTTAAAGTGTTATGGGTTCTGTGTGTTTCTAACGTGTCCAGACGCTGTTGCCCTCTCTCTCTCTCTCTCTCTCTCTCTCTCTCTCTCTCTCTCAGTATATTTGTGTGTGTGCGTGCGTGCGTGTGTGTGTGTGTGTGTGTGTGTGTGTGTGTGTGTGTGTGTGTGTGTGTGTGTGTGTGTGTGTGTGTGTGTGTGTGTGTGTGTGTGTGTGTGTGTGCGTGCGTGCGTGTGTGTGTGTGTGTGTGTGTGAATGAAACCACACACACACACACACACACACACACACACACACACACACACACACACACACACACACACACACACACACACACACACACACACACACACACGCACGCACACACAATCAGGGACACACACACACACACACACACACACACACACACACATCAATGAATATAATAGTCAGGAGTCCAGCTGCATCTGCGTGCACAATGTAGATCATACAGTGTCCCGGGTCACCGAAAGGTCACAGTTGTCCTCAAATCAACAACACACTCTTGCTGTTTACAGCTGGTGACAGCGGCAAAACGTGACATCACCAACATGCGCGCAACCTGTCAACGGCCATGATCATTGTTAACACCACCGCCATGCACATAATTGGTGCCCAGACGCCCCAAGTCGTAGTG
>JADBJO010000030.1:970699-973199 GCA_016801955.1 Conus betulinus | reverse complement strand
CTAAGAGGGGAGGCAATTTTACCATCCCAGCCACATGATTCAACTCATTATTTCCCTTGTTTTACCCTACAGTGTGTGTGTATGTCTATGTGTGTGCAGACGATGATGGAGGTAGGGTGTCCCGGGCTGACGGCGATGGCGGGCACTGCTGGACTCCTCAGACTGTGCGGTGCTGCTGGTGCTGGTGGTGGCGGTGTTGCTGCTGCTGCTGCTGCTGGTGGGGGTGGTGCCGATGCCGGTGCCGGTGGGGGCGGGGAGGAGATGGAGGAGGAGGGGACGGGATGGGGAGGGGGAGGGGGCAGCCCCCCACGGCTGGCGGAGCTGGACGGGCGACTGCGCAGCGAGAGTGACCTTTCCTGCCCCAGCCCTGTCACCACGCCGAGTGCTCCGCCTGGACCGCCGCTCGGGTCAGTGCTCCTGTCCTGTCTGTCTGTCTGTCCTGTCTGTCTGTCCTGTTTGTCTGTCTGTCTGTCCTATCTGTCTGTCTGTCTGTCCTATCTGTCTGTCTGTCTGTCTGTCTCTGTGCGTGTTCTGTTTCGACTGTCTGTCTGTCTGTCTGTCCAGTCTGTCTGTCTTTCCTGTCTGTCTGTCTGTCTGTCTGTCTGTCTGTCTGTCTCTGTCTCTCTCTCTCTCTCTCTCTCTCTCTCTCTCTCTCTCTCTCTCTCTCTCTGCGTGTTTCTCTTCGACCGTCTGTCTGTCTTTCTGTGTGTCTGTTTGACTATCTGTACGTCTGTCTGTCTCCCTCTTTCTCTCTCTGTCTCTGTCTGTCTGTCTGTCTGTCTGTCTCCCTCTCTCTCTCTCTCTCTCTCTCTGCGTGTTTCTCTTCGACCGTCTGTCTGTCTTTCTGTGTGTCTGTCTGATTATCTGTCCGTCTGTCTGTCTGTCTGTCTGTTTGTCTGTCTGTCTGTCTGTCTGTCGTGTGTCTGTCTGTCCTGTCTGTCTCTCTCTCTCTCTCTCTCTCTGTGCCTGTTTCTGTTCGACCGTCTGTCTGTCTTTCTGTGTGTCTGTCTGACTATCTGTCTGTCTGTCTGTCTGTCTGTCTGTCTGTCTGTCTGTCTGTCTGTCTGTCTGTCTGTCTGTCTGTCTGTCTCTGTCTCTCTCTCTCATCTCTCTCTCTCTCTCTCTCTCTCTCTCTCTCTCTCTCTCTCTCTCTCTCTCTCTCTTCCCGTTGTTTCCATGTGCACATACGCAGGTATTCTGTCCACAGACAAAATAAGGGTCTTTTTTTTTTCATTCATTTGTCCTGATTATAGATATAGATGCATGAATTGATGGCGCGATGGATGGGTGGGTAGATAGATAGACAAATGGGCAGATAAATAAATGGATAAATAGATTAACAGATGGTGTATGGCTGTCTTAATGGTGGGATAAAAAAAAACGGTCATACACACATAACTCCACTGCCTGTCTATACAGGCAGTGTTCGCAGGAGTATCAGCCTGCGTACGCAGAAAGAAAAAAAAGAAAGAAAGAAAGATCCTTTAAGTTTGTCCATCATACACATTGTGCTTGGAACCCTCTCTCTCCTCTCTCTCTCTCTCTCTCTCTCTCTCTCTCGCTTGCTCTCCTTCCCTCCACTTTCCCTCCACCATATTCTCCCCTCCCCTTTCCCTTTCTTTGTGTCTGTCTTATTATACACGCCAAAATTTACGTCAGTATATCGAATGTCACCACTTCTGTCCTTGTCATTAGGACCTTTTGTAATATGACGTAACATCGTTCAACTCTCCTAGGGGAAGGCCATTAGGGCCCAAGTACTGGATATTTCTGTAAAAGTTACAATGAATCCTAAACGTCAATGGGTGTATTCTGTTCTGGATAGGCAGATGGATAGACAGATGGATAGCTGGATGGATAGATGATGGATAGATAGATAGATAGATTGATGGATAGATAGATAGAGAGAGAGACAGATAGATAGGTAGATAGACAGACAGGTAGATAGATATGTAGACAGACAGACAGACAGATGGATGGACGGATAGATGGACGGATGGAAGGATGGCTATGTATATCTCTCACATGCAAAACACTAAAATGACACTCAAGCAGCCCACTCTCCCCCCACCCCCCTCTCTCTCTCCTTCTCACACACATACACACACACACACACACACACACACGCGCGCGCGCGCGCGCACGCACACTACAAATATCTTTATAAACACACCGACAGACACACACACAGACACACACACAGAGACACCTCAGCAAATACACATGCACAGACTCTCTCTCTCTCTCTCTCTCTCTCTCTCTCTCTCACACACACACACACACACACACACACACACACACACACACACACACACACACACACACACACACACACACACACCAGTCTCGTCTAGCGTCACGCCGACCGTAAACGACGCTAAGGCTGATGAACACACAAAAGTCATTTTATTCACACCACCACCACCACCACCACCACCACTGAATGGATGTCATAGTGCCCCGGCACGTAATCCCCAGGGACAGCTGGTACACCCTGACC
>JADBJO010000030.1:958199-963199 GCA_016801955.1 Conus betulinus | reverse complement strand
AGGGGAGAGTGGAGGAGAAGTGAAGGGGGTATCGTGGATTGTTGCTGAAGCGCCCTCAAGAAAGAACTGACCGCCACGTTCTCAGAAGTGAGAACAAGCAAGGTCGTCTGCTAAGCACTACAAGTGCTTACTGTCTCATGCATGGTCTGTGCCTGTCGTCAACTGTATTACCAGGAACAACACAATAACGAGATTGGTGTTAAGTGGAAATGTGACCATGGCCAGTAAGACACTGGTCTCTTTGTTTTTCCTTTGGAAACTGCTCTTTAATAATGCTTTGTCTGCACTTACATGTTGACCGTCTTGCAGAGCATCTGCTTCTTGGCTTTGTGTTTAGATGGCCCTGTCCATCCTCACCAACCCTGTGCCCCTTATCCTGCTGTTGCATGTTCTCACTTAATGATTACATGCGAGTCAAGCAGGCAAATTACCTCTCTTGTTTTATACATGAATGCTCATTCCTTCTGTCTTTTTTTTTTTCTGTTGGAGTTTTCATGTCTTGCCGGTCTTCCTATTTTTTTCTCCCAGTTCTTATAGAACAGGGAGTAATTTAGAATGGGAACGAAGAAATGCTGTCTGTGAGTCTGTCTGTCTGTCTGTCTGTGTGTCCATCCGTGATCAACATGTGTTCCACTCTCTCCAGACAAAACTTCTGGGCCGATGTTTCTGAAAATTTGTAGGTATGTTCGTTATGGGCCACGGATGATGCCCGATGTTTTATTTTATCAGAATAACCATAACTAACGGCTATAAATGATAACTTAAAAAATCAAGTCTGATAAGGGAAATAACCATCGCACTGTCGTGTTTTTTTCTTCCACTAACTGCAAATTGTCTCCCCTCTTTGTACTGGGAGTACGTTGATAATGCTTTGCATCTTGTTCTTTCTGTCTTAGAATAGTGTCCTCTGTGTCCCATCTTTTGTCTGTTCGTGTCCTCTTCTTTGTTTCAGCTTTCTCGCTGCTCTGATTCAACGCCGTTTTCTGTTTCTGTTGTTCGTTCTTCATTGTCATTGTCTTGAAAATGTTGTTTGTCTTGCCTGAAGATGACCAAAGAGGTCCAAACGCGTCGTGTTCGTCTGGGTCTCTTTTGTTCAGCAGAATAGTACTTTTTCTTTCAAGTTTGTGTCAGTGTCCACTTTCAGTCACTTCACTTTGAAACTATTTTTGTTCATCGTTCTTTTTGTGATCATTTTTCCGTCTTTGTTCTCTCTCTCTCTCTCTCTCTCTCTCTCTCTCTCTCTCTCTCTCTCTCTCTCTCTCTCTCTCTCTCTCTCTGTGGTATTCCTTCACCTGTCTCCTTCTCTTCTCTCTCTTTTCTCTGTGGTATTCGTGCCTTTTTGTCCTCTTTTCTACGTCTCTGACGATCCTCTCTTTGTGGTATTTTTTGTTGTTGTGTATACCTGTGTGTTCTGTTTGATATTTCTGCTGTTGTGTTTCTACCCTTTTGTTCCTAGTCTTTCCATGTTTCTGTTCCACCATTTGTCTCTGGCATTTCTCTTTTTGTCTCCTATCTTAGAGTTTTCTCCCTTTTTCTCTGGTTGTTCCTGTCTTTGTGTTATTTCCTTTGTTGATAGTAATATGCCTTTCTGTGTATTGTTCTCTTCGTCTGTGATGTTTCACTTTTTGTTAGCTTCCTTTTTAGAGTCCTCGCCTTTGTCTGTGATCATTTTTTTTTTTTATGTATTCTGCCTTGGGACGCTGTTAGTCGTTTTTTTTGTGTGTGTTCTTTTCTTTGTGTTCTTCCTTCTGACAGTGGCGTTATCATCATCTTGTTCTTCCCTTTGTTGTATTCCTGTCTTTGTCATCTTCCCTTTGGCTTCAGTATTATTCTCTTTGTGATCCCCTGTCTGAAGTGTTCGTCTCTTTGTGCTACCGCCTTTGTTATTGGTACTGCTCTGATATTCTTCCCTTTCTCTGTGATATTCTTCCCTTTCTTTCTCTATGATGATTTATTCCCTTTCTCTGCGATATTATTCCCTTTCTCTATGATATTTTCCCTTTCTCTATGATGTTCTTCTCTTTCTCTGTGACATTATTATTCCCTTTCTGTATGATTTCTCTTGATATTATTCCTTTTCTCTATGATATTATTCCCTTTCTCTATGATATTCTTCCCTTTCTCTATGATATTCTTTCTCTATGATATTTCTTTTTCTCTGTGATATTATTATTCCCTTATTCTTTTCTCTCTCTATGATATTCTTCCCTTTCTCTATGATGTTCTCTCTTTTTCGCTGTGAAATTATGCCCTTTCTCTATGATATTATTCCCTTCCCTTTCCCTTTCTCTATGATGTTCTCTCTTTTTCTGTGTGAAATTATTCCCTTCTCTCTATGATGTCTCTATGATGTTCTTCCCTTCACTAGGACATTCCTCCCTTTCTCTATGATGTTCTTCGCTTTCTCTATGATATTCTTCCCTTTTACTATGATGTTCTTCCTTTCTATGATGTTCTTCCCTTTTACTATGATCTCCCTGTTCTTCCCTTTCTCTGTGATATTCTTCCCTTTCTCTATGGTGTTCTTCCCTTTCTCTATGATGTTCTTCCTTTTGTGTTCTTTCCTTTGCGGTTTCTCTCTTCATGTTGTTCTCTTTGTCTGTAGTATTCCTCTGTGTGAGAACTTTTCTTTGTCTCTAGTACTTTCTTTCTTTTCGCTTTGTGTTCCACCCTTTCTCTTTAGCAAATTTATGTCTCTCTTTGTCCTATCACTGTCTCGGGTAATCCTCTCATTGTGTGCTTTCCTTTGTTGTTAGCGTCATTTCTCTCTTTATGTTTCACCGGTGTCTGTGGTAGTCCTGTCTCTATGTTCTTGCCTTTTTCTTTAGTATTTCTGTTCTCTATGTTCTTACCATTGTCTGGAAGCCCTGTCTTTATGTTCTTCCTCTTGTTTCTGGAATTCTTCATTTTCATTTTCATCTTCGTTTCAGATATTCCATTCTTTGTGTTCGTCCTGTTCTCTGGGCTAGTGAGACCGAGAAAGAAGGCACTGAACTGTTAGTAAAACAAATGGCGTCATAACAATGACGACATGAACGCGTGACGTTCCCATCTTGAAACTGCCTTCTTTTAGTCTAGTTAAGGGAGGATTTTTTTCATTGGAGACTGATTGATTGTGGGTCTTGTTTCCCCACTTTTGCTCTTCCATTCATTCCCTCCTCCATTTGTACCCCCCCCCCCCCCCCCCCTTCTTTCTTCTCCTACTCAAATAATGTATTATCACTATTGTTGTGTGCGCGTGCATATATACAGAGAAGCATCTATTTACACACACACACGCACGCACGCACGCACGCATGCACGCGCGCGCGCGCGCGCGCGCGCACACACACACACACACACACACACACACACACACACACACACACACACATATGCGCGCGCGCACTTCGTACGAATTTGCAGGCCGTATGACAGGCAAATCCGAAAAGAACTGAGCGACAGGCGAATTTCTTGCGTAAAGAAGGTACTACAGACTGACCTCGCCTGTGGATTTCTTGCATAGGCCCCCTGAAGAAGGTACTAGAGTGAATTTCTTGCATGACCTTGCCAGTGAATTTCTTGCATAAAGAAGGTACTATATAGACTGACCTGGCTTGTGAATTTCTTGCATAAAGAAGGTAATATATAGACTGACCTCGCCTGTGAATTTCTTGCATAAAGAAGGTACTAAAGATTGACCTCGCCAGTGAATTTCTTGCATAAAGAAGTCACTATAGACTGACCTCGCCTGTGAAATTTCTTGCATAAAGAAGGTACTATAGACTGACCTCGCCTGTGAATTTCTTGCAAAAGAAGGCACTACAGACTCACCTTGCCAGTAAATGTATTGCATACAGACAGTATTATAGACTGACCTTGCCTGTGAATTTGTTGCACAAAGACAGCAGTACAGGTTGATCTTACAAGTGAATTTCTTGTGAAAAGACGGTACTATAAACTGACCTTACCAGTGAGTTTCTAGCATGAAGACAGTACAATAGTCTGATCTTCTAGTGAGTTTCTTGCGAAAGAGAATACTGTAAACTGTCCTTGCTAATGAGTTCCTTGTGTGTACAGACAGTACTATGGCCGGTGATTTTCTTCAGAAAAAAACAGTACTACAGACTGACCTTGTCATTGAAATTTTTGCGGAAAACAGTGAGAAAAGAGACCTTGCCAGAGAATTTATTGGGCAAAGGCAGTACTATAGACTGACCTTGTCAGTGAATTTTTGTGTGTGGAAAGACAGCACTATAGACTGACCTTGCCAGTGAATTTCACACGGAAAGTCAGTGCTATAAACTGACCTTGCCAGTGAATTTCTTCTGGAGAGACAGTACTATAGACTGACCTTGCCAATGAATTTCTTGCGTAAAAAAAAAAACTATAGACTGACCTTGCCTGTGATTTTCTTGCGGAAAGACATTGCTATAAATTGCCCTTATTAGTTTTGCATTTACCACTAAGTTTCTGGCGTAAAGACAGTACTATGGACTGACCATACCAGTGAATTTCTCAAGTGCAAACAGTACTACTGACTGACCTTGCCAGTTCATTTCTTGTGGAAAAACAGTACTATAGACTGACCTTGCCAGTTACTTTCTTGTGGAAAAAACAGTAGGTCTAAGTAAAAAGTGACCTTGCCGGTGAATTTCTTGGATAAAGGCAGAGCACTGTGGACTGACCATAGTAATGCCCACCGACTGACCACTGGATTCCTGATGGGCTGCCCAACGGAAGCACCATGGATGTGGAGCCTGCATGGTTAATCTCAGGGACAGAGCTTTGTTTTGTTGACGCGAGGACCTCGGGTTCAATCCTCAGTGGGCGTGAAAACAGACAGGGTTGACCATGTTTTCTTTTCGGGGTCAACATTTGCCCAGGGAAACATCCGGCCGTAGGCCTGTGTAAAGGACGCATGTGTTTGACGCTGAATCTTGCAACATGCCTCGATCGCATTGACATACAGTTGCATCCTTCATAGAAGAGGTCGTTTTGTGCCAGTGGGATGAACGAAA